>JBBFKN010000213.1:0-70000 GCA_039654755.1 Calcarius lapponicus
CTGGCCTGGTTCTAAATGGGAGATTGCAGGAGCCACTTGCCACTGTTAAACCAGCCTGCCTTGGCACTGGTGCCTGCTTGGGTCTGGGAACCATCCTGCATATCATGGAATTTCAGGAGCCAGCCGGCAAATTAGGCCACAGGGTTTGAAGAGCAACCTCGGCCCTTTTCCCGGACAAACCAATTTCACCTGGCCCTGTACTGGACATCAGACTGCAGCAGCCACTTGGCACTGTCAAACCAGCCCAACTTTGAAGTGGTGCCAGCTTGGGTCTGGGAACCATCCTGCATATCGCAGAACTTCAGGAGGCAGCCAGCCACTTCCAGCCACAGGCCACCAGACACAAACCTCAGCCCTTTTCCCTGGCAAACCAAACTCACCTGGCCCGGTACAGGACGGCAGATTGCAGCAGCCACTTGGCACTGTCAAAGAAGCCACACTTGGGACTGCGGCCAGCTTGGGTCTGGGAACCATCCTGCATATCATGGAATTCCAGGAGCCAGCCGGCCAATTAGGGCACAGGGTTTGAAGACAAACTTCAGGCCTTTTCCCGCAGAAACCAAACTCACCCATTCTGGTTCTGGATGTCAGGTTGCAGGAGCCACTTGGCACTGTCAAACCAGCCTGGCTTTCAAGTGGTGCCAGCTTGGGTCTGGGAACAATCCTGCCAATCATGGAATTTCAGGAGCCAGCCTGCCACTCCAGGCCACAGGCCCTGAACAGCAACCTTGGCCTTTTTCCCTGGAAAAAAAAAAAAGCACTGGGCCGGCTTCAGGAGGGCAGTTTGCAGGAGCCACATAGCACTGTTAAACCACTGCGACTTTGAAGCGGTGCCAGCTTGGGTCTGGGATCCATCCTGCATATCATGGAATTTCAGGAGCCAGCCGGCAAATAAGGCCACAGGGTTTGAAGAGCAACCTCGGCACTTTTCCCGGACAAACCAATTTCACCTGGCCCTGTACTGGACATCAGGTTGCAGCAGCCACTTGGCACTGTCAAACCAGCCCAACTTTGAAGTGGTGCCAGCTTGGTCTGGGAACCATCCTGCAAATCATGGAATTTCAGGAGCCAGCCTGCCACTCCCGACCACAGGCCGTGAACACCAACCTTGGCCTTTTTCCCTGGCAAAATAAACTCTCCTGGCCTGGTTATAGATGGGAGATTGCAGAGGCCACTTGGCACTGTCAAAGCAGCCAAACTTGGGACTGGAGCCAGGTTGCGTCTGGGAACCATCCTGCGTGCCGTGGAAATTCAGAAGGCATCCGGCCAGTCCTGGCCACATGCCCCGAATACAAACCCCGGCTTTTTACCCACGCATACAAAACTCACCTGCCCCAGTACTGGATGGCAGATTGCAGGAGTCACTTTGAACTGTCCAACCAGCTCGATTTGCAAATAGTGCCAGCTTCAGTCTGGAAGGAACCCGGGCCAGTGAGTTTTGTTTCCCAGGGAAAAGGGCCGAGGTTGGGGTTTGGGGGCGTTTGGCCCGGAGCGGCCTACTGCCTGCTGAAATTCCGCTTTGTGAAATATGTCTCCCAGACTCAAGTTACCACCACTGCAACGTCAGACTGCTTTGACAGTGCTAAGTGTCTCATGGCGTCTGCCATCAGGAACCTGGTCTAGTTAGTTTTGTTTTCAGGGAAAAGGGCCAGCACTGCCGTTCAGGGGCCTGTGGCCCAGAGCGGCTGGCCACACGCTGAAAATTGCGGATCGCGCCGGATATCTCCCAGACACAAGCTGCCACCGCTGCAAAGTCACGCTGTTTTGGGAGTCTTACGTGCCTCCTGCAAACCTTCTCCAGCTGTCCCTCGCTGTTAAGGCTTTTTACTGAGGGAAATATTTCACTTTTTAAATTGCTGGAGGAATTTAAATTGAGGATAAGCGTTGTTTTTCACCATATTTTTGGAGAATAAATTAAGGGGCAGAACTAGTTTATTTGCCATTTTATCAGTTTCAGCGGAGCAAAGTGCCCTGGTTTCTCGTTTTTACAGGTTCACTTGAAAGAAACTCTGTCTTTTTCAGCATTTTAAGGACTTAAATGTTCATTTCCGGGCACTTCTTTCTGTGCCTTTGGACCAGCTATCTCAGAGAAGGGTGAGCCTGGCATGTACTTAACCCTTACACTGCCCAGGATGTTTTTTTTTCTTTTTTTTTGCTTATAATGTAGATAGACCTAATTAGGACTCCTAAGGAGACTTAGGCTATTTACATTGTTAGTATTTCCCTCCACCCTACTTAGTCACACACAATGTACCACTCAGTAATCAGCAAGGGAAAATTATGTAAGTTAACAGCAAATTACCAAATTTATCTAGCTATGCTACCTAAACACAAAGTTTTATGTCTTACCAGTTTTCTGTTCTTCTGCTCCAAGTAGTTGCTGCAAAAAAGAAAGCACAGTTATTTTTCTGAAGAGCTTTCTTCTATAACCAGCCCTTTACTCCCCTTGAATTCAAGTCAGAGGAGCCAAACAGCTGCAGCTGCTCTGAGGGCTTTTATACCCGGTGGGATTTGCCCCCTCCCTTTTCCCGGGCACCATGGGAACGAGAGGCGGGCCCAATCAGGGGTATATTAACCCCAGCCTGTGGTGCAGGGCTCCATTCCCTCTCTGGGATGTGCTAGGACAAGAGCTCTCCTCTCATTTCAGTGAAGAGGCTCTTTCTGCTTATCTCAGCTTGTTTTCAGCAGGTGTTTCTGGGCATCTAAAGCAACAGAGGCTTTGAAGATACTGTGAAGGAAATAGCACGGAATACAGGGAGTATTTAAGTTGACAATTTTGGGTTTTGTGTTTAGGGGTAGTAAAGCACATTTGTAATTTCTGGTTTTGTTCTTGTTTTGCTTTGTAATTTTTTTAGGAGGAGCACAGCTTCTAGAGACTCCAGGTTGTGTCAAGTACAAAACTTTTTTCAGCAGATTCATCATGTCACAAGAGGGATCTTCCCAGTGTCAAAGATGATGTATGAGACTGAGGCTTCAGGTGAGTTGAGGATTGTGATTAGGAGAGAGAGGGTGAGCAGGTATCCAGTTAGGGGTTTATTGTGGGGGGCAGGGGGTTGGCAGGTAGCAGGGTGAGAAAGGGTGTTTATTTGAGGGTGCCCCCCACAAGGCTTTTCAGAACTTTAGCAGAGGCATTCCCATGTCTCACAGCACACAAGGTCATCCACTGCACTCACAGGAATGCCATTTAACTTTGTCTTTCTCTAACCCAGGTGCCACTCATAATACCGGCCACACCCTTGGAATCAGGATGAAGCTGGAGCCTGAAGGAGCCAGGCACACTCAGGAGAGGGCAAGTAGCTGACTTTCTGGGATTTGGCCCACAAAACTCTGTACTCATACTTTGGTTTTGATTTTCTTTATTGTAGCTGACCGAGAGGCTAACAGGCGATCACGGGCCCCTCCGAGGCAGGCTCCTTTCAGATGCAACGTGGATTCACATCATCAATCATCCAAAAGATAAGTCGGGAGCCACGGCCCGGAGACGGGACAATGGGAGAGCAGCAGGTTGGGAGTTCCTGGGACAGATTTAAAAATTAGCAGAGGGAAAAGCAGTCTTCTCTAAGGGGCCTCTTAGAACAGCTAAAGGGAGAGGCTCTACTTTTGATGGCAGCTTTCAGGCAGGCAGCGCAGAACAGTTCCGGTCCACGTCGTATTGTCCAGTGTGCCGTGTTACCTAGTGTGTCTTTGGGGTTCCTTTTGCCTTTTCCCCTCGAGGCCCTCACCACAAGCATAACGTGTCTTGTTTAATGTCCTCCCTTTTGTCACGTTCTGTGTCACGGGTGTCTGCACACGTTTGTGCCGGAGCCGCTCTGCCCTGCCGCATAGCCTGCTGCAATAGGACAGGTCCCGGGTACTCGCAGTTTGTGGGGCATTGCCAGGCTCTAGATGATATTCCTAGATAGACACAAGATATTTGGACACAAAATATTTGTGGAGTTATCTTGCAGCCCTTTGACTTTTGTCCTCACTCTCTTTTAGATGCAGAGGATAAAATCCAGGGCAAAATCCATCCACCCATCCCAGGTGAGGAGGTTCCCCTGAGCAGGTCAGTCACTGTTTGTCTCTGCAGGGGGCGTGTAAAAGAGTGACTCTTCTACAGCCCTGTTTTTTTTCTTTTTAGAAAGTGAAGCTGGATATCAGCGTCAAGGTGAGGTGGGCAAGGTGAGCATTGAGTAGCATACAGAAGCAATTGTTATTGCTCAGCCCTCACTTTCCGGCACAACTCTAAGCATCCATTTCTGCGCCGTAGGCAATCCACTCGGAGTACACCAAGCCCCAGTGCGGCCCCAGGAGCCGGGCATTCTAAAGAGAACGGTGAGTAGCAGAACTGCTGGGTTTTGGCCAGTGTGCTGCGGAGATCACGCATTGATACTTGGTTTTCTTTAATGTAGCAGATGAAGAAACAACAGGAAGTTGCTGAACAGCAGTGCCAGCAGGAACTTCCCAGATATCGAGGCCACCTTCTTTTGTACATGACACGGAGGTGCATCCCCAGATGTCCGAGAGATAAGTAGAGGGCTACAACCCACAGAGGTGGGATGAAAGCAGGGTGCAGGATAGGGAACCAGCGGGAGGGGTTTTTGTGTCCCCTTTGGAGGTGGGGGGGTGTCCATGAAGTGGCCCCTTAGGCCCTATAAAAGGAAAGCCTAACTTTTGATGACAGAACTGAGGTGAGCACGGCAGAGCAGTCCCGGTGTGTATCGTGTCATTTGTCTGTCGTGCGTTCTGTGTGTTTGGATTTGTCATGTCCTTTACCTTAGGCCTTTGAGGGGCCTGTCAGGAAACCCTGGCATCATTGTTAGCATCTGTGATCTCTGCATTCCTTGTCCTGGCACCAATGCCATGGAAGTTTTGACTCAGGAGCTCAGACAGGCATCAGACTCTCTTCTCTCTTTCAAGCATCCGGTCAGATGTCTTGTCTGGTCTTGTTCTGAGCTGTACGGACAGCTATACCCTGCCAGGATCCATTATGGCAGATTAGGACTTGTAAGAATGTGAGGAGAGGTAAAGGATTCTGACCATAGGATTCTCAGGCAATCATCTTTGCAGTTCTTGGAATAAATCATTCAGTTAGCATCTTCTTCCTCCGGGTGTCTCTGAGCTTCATCAGCTCACCATTAGTTTTACCTCAGTCATCTCCTTTTGCATTCTCTCAGTCCTTGCAGCCATTTTCCTCGCTAAGAGATTTCTCTCCGTGTCTCGTGCCCTTTGTTTGTCCCGTCCCGTCTGTCCTGTGTCACGGGTGTCTGCACACATTTGTGCCGGAGCTGCCCTGCCCTGCCGCATAGCCCGGTGCAATAGGAGAAGTCCCGGGGACTTGGAATTTGTAATGTGGGGTGTAGCTGGACTCTAGATGGGATTTGTAGACAGACACAAGATATCTGGAGCTCTTAAGTTATCTTGCAACAGTTTGACTCTTGTCCTAACTCTTTTTTCAGTTTCGGATGGATTAAATCTGTGCCAGAGGGTCCCATCCCAGGTGAGGGGTTTCCCCCGAGCAGGTGAGGCACCATTTCTCTCTGCAGCAGAAGTGTATATGCTGACTGTGTTACAGCTCTGTTCTTTGTCTTTCTTTTTAGGAAGTAAGTCTGGATACCAGCAGTCAAGGTGAGCAGTGGAGAGAAGTAGTTATTGCTCAGCTCTCAACTTCTGGTGCAGCTCTAAGCTTCCATTCTCGTTTGTGCACTTTAGGCAATCCACTCGGAGTATGCCAAGCCCCCGTCACCACCCGGCCGATGCGGCGGGTTTCCTGCACACGTGAGCCCTGTGGATGCATTACAGGAGCTGGTGATGAAGCCCTGAGATTTTCTATTTAAAGGTGCCATCCAGGTGGCCTTCAGCAGCTGCCAAGGGGTTGCGGTGAGTCGGGGAAGTAGGGAGGAGGAGCGAGGGTCCACTCAGGTTTCAGCCATGCCAAATCACCTCATCTCCTCTTACCCCAGGCACCCCCTGTGACGACGGCCTCGGTCTCCAAGCGCGCCCGAAGCGTGCGGCCCGAGCAGCCGAGCATTCCTAGGAGCATGGTGAGCAGCACACTTGTGGGGTTTTGGCCGATGGGCTGCCAAGATCAGGCATCGATGTTTGGTTTTCTTTAATCTAGGAGTCTAAGAGACAACAGCCCGGTGACAGCAGGACCTTCCCAGGTGATGAGGCGGCCTTCCTTCGCACCTGAAAGCAGCATCCCCGGATGTCTGAGAGATAAGTATATGGCTACGACCCGCAGAGGGTATGAAAGCAGGGTGCTGGTTTGGGAATTACTGGGAGGGGTTTTTGAGTCCGCTTTGGAGGTGGGGGTGTTCATGAAGTGGCTCCCTAGGCCCCATAAAAGCAAAGTCTCACTTTTGATCACAGGGCTGAGGTGTGCAGGGCAGAGCAGTCCCGGTGTGTATTGTGTCACTTGTCTTTTGTGTATTATATGTTGTTTGCATAACTCATGTCTTTCATCTTAGCCCTTTGAGGGGCCTGTCAGAAACCTTGGCACCAGTCTTAGCATCCGTGATCTCCACGTTCTTTGCCCTGGCCCTCGTGCCGTGGAACTTTTGACTCAGGAGCTCAGACAGGGATCAGAATTGCATCTCTTTTTAGAAGCATCCAGTCAGATGTCTTTTCAGGTCTTGTTCTGAGCTGTATGGACAGCTGCATCCTGCAAGGTTCTATTATGGCAGATTAGGACTTGTAAGAATGTGAGGACAGGTAGAGGATTCTTGGGCATCCATCTTTGCAGTTCTTGGAATAAATCCTTCAGTTAGCATCTTCTTTCTCCAGGTTTCTCTGAGCCTCATCAGCTCATCATCAGTTTTACCTCGGTCATCTCCTTTTGCATTCTCTCAGTCCTTGCAGTCATCCTTCTTGCCTAGAGATTTCTGTCTGTGTCTTGTGCTCATTGTTTGTCATGTCCTGTCCATTCTGTGTCACAGGTGTCTGCACATACTTGTGACGGAGCTGCTCTGCCCCGCCGCATAGCCTGGTGTAATAGGACAAGCCCTGGGGAGTTGAAAATTGTAATGTGGGCTGTACTTGGGCTCTAGATGCTATTCCTAGGTTGACATAAGGTGTTTGCAGCTTTTGAGTTATCCTGCAGGTATTTGACATACGTTCTAACTTTCCTTCAGGTGCAGATGCATTGCATCCATGGCAGAGCACCCCATCCCGGTTGAGGGGGTTCCCACAAGCAGGTCAGTCACCATTTGTCTGTGCAGGGGGAGTGTCAAGTGTGACCCTGTTACAGCGCTGTTCTTTGTCCTTTTTTTTTAGGAAGTATAGCTGGATCTCAGCAGTCAAGTTCAAGAAGGCCAGGTGAGCAGTGACCAGTAGCCTTTCTTTTTGCTGAGGTCTCAGTTTCTGGGGCAAGTCTAAGTCTCCCTTCTCGTTTTTGTGCCTTAGGCAATCCACTCGGCCCACATCAAGCTCCCATCCCCAACCGGCCGATGGATTTTCCGCCCTTGTGAGCCCTGTCTTCCGGGTAGCTGTCAGGAAGCAGCGAGGAGTTGCGGTGAGTCGGGGTAGCAGGGAGGAGGAGCGAGGGTCCGCTCAGGTTTCAGCAAGGCCACATCACCTCCTTTCCTGTTAAGCCAGGCGTACCCCGTGACGACGGCGTCGGCCTCCAAGGGCGGCCGCAGCGTGGGACCCGAGGAGTTGGGCCTTCTTAGGAGAACGGTGAGTAGGAGACTTGTGGGGTTTTGGCCAATGTGGTGCCAAGATCAGGCACTGATGTTTGGTTTTCTTAAATCTAGCTGTCTAAGAGACACCAGCCTGGTGACAGCAGGAACTTCCCAGCTGGTGAGGCGGCCTTCCTTCGCACCTGACACGGACCAGCATCCCCAGATGCCCGAGAGATAAGTCGAGGGCTAAAACCCACAGAGGGGATGAAAGTGGGGTGCTGGGTCGGGACTCCTGGCATGGAGAGGGGGGGTTTGAATTGGCTGTGGAGATGAGGGTAGCCAAGAAGTGGCTCCCTTGGGCCCTATGAAAGCAAAGTCTCACTTTTGATCACAGGGCTGAGGTGCGCAGGGCAGAGCAGTCCTGGTGTGTATTGTGTCACTTGTCTTTTTTGTATTATGTGTTGTTTGGATATCCCATCTCTTTCATCTTAGCCCTTTGAGGGGTCTGTCAGAAACCTTGGCAGCACTCTTAGCATCCATGATCTCCACGTTCTTTGCCCCGGCCCTTGTGCCGTGGAACTTTTGACTCAGGAGCTCAGACAGGGATCAGAATTGCATCTCTTTTTAGAAGCATCCAGTCAGATGTCTTTTCAGGTCTTGTTCTGAGCTGTATGGACAGTTATGCCCTGCCAGGATCCATTATGGCAGACTAGGACTTGTAAGAATGTGAGGACAGGTAGAGGATTCTGACCGTAGGATTCTCGCACATCCATCTTTGCAGTTCTTGGAATAAATCCTTCAGTTAGCATCTTCTTCTTCCAGGTTTCTCTGAGCCTCATCAGCTCGCCATCAGTTTTACCTTGGTCGTCTCCTTTTATATTCTCTCAGTCCTCGCAGTCATCCTTCTTGCCTAGAGATTTCTGTCTGTGTCTTGTGCCCGTTGTTTGTCATGTCCCATCTGTCCTGTGTCACGGGTGTCAGCACACATTTGTGCCAGAGCTGCTCTGCCCTGCCGCATAGCCTGGTGTAATAGGAAAAGCCCTGTGGAGTTGAAAATTGTAATGTGGGCAGTACTTGGACTCTAGATGCTATTCCTAGGTTGACATAAGGTGTTTGCAGCTTTTGAGTTAGCCTGCAGGTGTTTGACATATGTTCTAACTCTCTTTCAGGTGCAGATGCATTGTATCCATGGCAGCGGGTTACGGTTAGGAGGTGCGGGGCCTTCTTAGGAGAACGGTGAGCACCAGACTTGTGGGGTTTTGGCTGATAGGGCGCCAAGATGAGGCGTTGCTGTTTGGTTTTCTTTAATCTAGCAGTCTAAGAGACAACAGCCCAGTGACAGCAGGAACTTCCCAGCCGGTGAGGCGGATTTCCTTCGCACCTGACACGGACCAGCATCCCCAGATGCCCGAGAGATAAGTCGAGGGCTACGACCCACAGAGGGGATGAAAGTGGGGTTCTGGGTCAGGACTGCCGGGGCGGGGGTGGCGGGATTGGATTGGCTGTGGAGATGAGGGTAGCCGAGAAGCGGGCCGTTAGGCCCCATAAAAGCCAAGTCTCACTTTTGATCACAGGGTATTTTTCACAATCCCCACTCTTATTCTTTGTAAATAATTTGGCTTGAGCAATATTTCTTATCTACTTGCATCTTCTGGACTATGCTGGCAAAATAAAACAGGGGATTACACAAGGAAGAAATATAAAAACAGTTGTAACACATAAAATGAAAGATCTTCATTTCTTCTAATACATTACCCTACCAGCTGGGTTTTAACACTGTTTTCTAATTTCTGGACTGGTACCTGGGTTATTATATGCATATATATTTTTTTCTTCTTTGATTTCTTTTGCTTTTTCTAGAATGACTTGTCTGTGCTCATCAATTTTCAACAATCTGATATATTTAACGTTCCACAAACAATAAATAGTCTAAAGCCGGCCTATTCCGATACCCTACAGATTTTGTTCGGCTTAGCTGACTTGATATTAACTCTAATGCCTGGGCAGCTCCATTTGCTACCATTTCTATAACTGCTTGGAGTCTTGTAATACGACTCAACAGATAATTTGGGGTCAGTACCGAGTTAAATTGCTGCCCTGGTTTTACATTTTTGTTTATTATTTGGTTTTTTTACCAAATCTTGAACCGTATCTTCAAGATTAAAATAAAAACAAATCCATCTCTCTCTCCTTTTGGACATTCAATTCCAAATCTATTACCACTTTTTCCTAAGTTTCAATAATGTACTCCGTTTTGCCTACAGGTTCTTAATTGGGATGGGGTAGAACAGTGGCTGTTGACATAGGTGTGTGTAATAGAAGAGGAACTTTGGTTTCCTTCCATGCGATGCTTTCTGTAGCATTCGTGACATAATCTTGCCGGTATCCCAAAAGGCAAAGGACAACAAATGTGAATTTTATTCATACACTAATTTTGCTCCTTGTATGTACCCCTCAATCTATAATCTATAATATTTAAATAATCTAGGCAATTTTCTGATTTCCCTCTTTGAAGAGGGAGGGAGAATGAATAAGATTCTTGCAATTTTCTCACGGTTGGTTTTCTAGCTACTTTTATTTATTGTCTAAGATATTTTACCACTGGGTAGCGAGTCTGAGTTCTTTTATTGACCTCCCTTAAATCTTGTACTAGTCTATACCTCCCATCAGACTTTACTGGGGGAATAGGGGAATTATGAGGAGACATGCAAGGTTTTAATGCCCCATATCCTTTATTAGTCCTTCTATTGCTGGCTTCAAACCTTCCTATCCTTCTAAAATACAGGATACTGACGTACTCGTACGGGACAATCTTCTCTCTCAGTTGTAACGCTTATGGGGCCGATATTTAATCCTCCCCTATTTCTTTCTCCAGCCCAAACTTCTTTGTTGATTTTTTTCTTCATCCTCTTGGCCTAATTTTAAAACTCTGGCTGTCATTTTCCCATTTTCCGATATAACTCCTATTCTTAATTGCACTTGTAAGACTCTTCCCAATAAATTGCTACCTGCCTGTGGGACCAATAAGACAGCTCCCGTCCAAATTTTGTGTTCATCCCTCAATTACTACATCTTTAATGACTGGAAATGTAAAACTTTCCTGTTTTGCCCCTGTTACTTTCACTATATGTTTGCTCAAACTATAACTTTTTGGAATATTTAACAGGCAGGTTCTCTCTGCCCCTGTGTCTATTACAAATTCCAATTCTTCTTCTTGGGGACCCACTTTTAAAGTTATCAGAGGCTCCAGATGGTATTTGTCCCCCGCAAAAAAATTAGAGCTTTTGACCTCTCTATTCCTCCTCTCTGCCCATCTCTTTAACGATTTTCAGACCTTCCACTTACTTAGGACCATTTTCCTATTTCTCTTAAGTTTATTTATCTATTTAGTTGGAGTTTCTTCTTTCCCCTCTAAAAGCTGTCCCTTAAAAACCCCTTTTTTTTTTTTTTGCATTTCGCCTTTGATATGCTGTCTCATTTATTCCTTTGATTATGTAATTACGATAATTATTCATGTGTTTACTCCCCTCCTCATTATTTTTACCCCACTCAGGAGGTACAGTCGGCATTTTGTCTTCTCTGGGGGTCCCCGTGGATTATCTTTTTTCCTAAGCTTTTATTTCAGCTGTTCTGATTAATTACCTTTCTTCCTGAGAAAAATATTATTCTCATTACAGACCGCATCTCTTCTCCAGTAGAAATGTTTGGACATAAAAATTGGTCTAATTGTTCAGCTATGCCTATGGAATCCTCCAAATATCCGTTTTATTTATTTCTTAAAACGTCTGGCCTCGGACGAAGTCAAAGGAGCATTTACAAATCCTGGTCCGCCCCCTCCTAAGGGAACCTCTTTTAATGGAAATAGACCAATCCCTTTATCCCATTCTTTATGGATTTTTATCTTCTATAGCTTTTCTCCCGTATTTTCAGGAAGAATCAGGAGAGGGCTTCCTTTTAACTGAACTTACAGTGTTTCGATAGGGTGATTCCTTTGGAGAGCTCCCCTGAGCAGCCGGAGCTGCGGTTACCAAGGGAACGGAGGTCAGGGCAGGACGGGGGAACTCGGCACGGCTCCGGGTCTGGGTCCTCCAAAGGCGGGGTCTGAAGCCAGAATCCCGACGGGATCAGTGCAGCTCAGGGTCTGGGAACCATCCTGCGTAATGTGGAATGTCAGGAGCCAGCCGGCCACTCCCGGCCAGAGAGCCGACATAGAAAACTCGGCTGTTTTCCCTGGGAAACAACACTCACCAGCGCCAGTTCCAGATGGCAGGAGTCACTTTGAACTGTCAAAACAGCCCGACTTGGCACAGGTGCCAGCTTGGGTCGGGGAGGCATCCTGGGTATTGTGGACTTTTGGCCACAGGCCACTAAACACCAACCTCAGCCCTTTTCCCTGGCAAAAAACTCACCAGCCAAGGTTCCTGGTGACAGATAGCAGGAGTCACTTTGAACTATCAAATCAGCCCGACTTGGCACTGGTGCCATCTTGGGTCTGGGAACCATCCTGCATATCGTGGAATTTCAGGAGCCACCAGGCTGCTCTGACCACAGGCCACAAAAAAACAAACCCGGAACTTTACCCAGGCAAAGAAAACTCACCTGTCCTGGTTGTGGACGGCAGATTGCAGGAGCCACTTGGCACTGTCAAAGAAGCCACACTTGGGACTGCGGCCAGCTTGGGTCTGGGAACCATCCTGCATATTATGGAATTCCAGGAGCCAGCCGGCCAATTAGGCCACAGGGTTTGAAGACAAACTTCAGGCCTTTTCCCGCAGAAACCAAACTCACGGTCCTGGTTCTGGACGTCAGGTTGCAGGAGCCACTTGGCACTGTCAAACCAGCCCGACTTTGAAGTGGTGCCAGCTTGGGTCTGGGAACCATCCTGCGTATCGCAGAACTTTAGGAGGCAGCCAGCCACTTCCAGCCACAGGCCACCAGACACAAACCTCAGGCCTTTTCCCTGGTAAACCAAACTCAGCTGGCCTGGTACAGGACGTCAGGTTGCAGGAGCCACTTGGCACTGTCAAAGAAGCCACACTTGGGACTGCGACCAGCTTGGGTCTGGGAACCATCCTGCATATCATGGAATTCCAGGAGCCATCCGGCCAATTAGGCCACAGGGTTTGAAGACAAACCTCAGCCTTTTTCCCGCACAAACCAAACTCACCTGGCCCGGTACTGGACAGCAAGGTACAGGAGCCACTTGGCACTGTCAAACCAGCCCAACTTTCAAGTGGTGCCAGCTTGGGTCTGGGAATAATCCTGCGAATCATGGAATTTCAGGAGCCAGGCTGCCCCTCCAGACCACAGGCTGTGAACACCAACCTCGGCCCTGTTCCCTGGCAAAAAAACCTCACCTGGCCTGGTTCTAGATGGGAGATTGCAGGAGCCACTTGGTACTGTTAAACCAGCCTGCCTTGGCACTGGTGCCTGCTTGGGTCTGGGAACCATCCTGCATATCATGGAATTTCAGGAGCCAGCCGGCAAATTAGGCCACAGGGTTTGAAGAGCAACCTCGGCCCTTTTCCCGGACAAACCAATTTCACCTGGCCCGGTACTGGACATCAGGTTGCAGCAGCCACTTGGCACTGTCAAACCAGCCCAACTTTGAAGTGGTGCCAGCTTGGGTCTGGGAACCATCCTGCATATCGCAGAACTTCAGGAGGCAGCCAGCCACTTCCAGCCACAGGCCACCAGACACAAACCTCGACCCTTTTTCCCGGACAAACCAAACTCACCTGGCCCGGTACAGGATGGCAGGTTGCAGGAGCCACTTGGCACTGTCAAACCAGCCCGACTTTGAAGTGGTGCCACCTTGGGTCTGTGAACCATCCTGCATATCATGGAATTCCAGGAGCCAGCCGGCCAATTAGGGCACAGGGTTTGAAGAGAAACTTCAGGCCTTTTCCCGCAGAAACCAAAGTCACCCATCCGGATTCTGGACGTCAGTTTGCAGGAGCCACTTGGCACTGTCAAACCAGCCCGACTTTGAAGTGGTGCCAGCTTGGGTCTGGGAACCATCCTGCATATCATGGAATTCCAGGAGCCAGCCGGCCAATTGGGGCAGAGGGTTTGAAGACAAACTTCAGGCCTTTTCCCACAGAAACCAAAGTCACCCATCCTGATTCTGGATGTCAGTTTGCAGGAGCCACTTGGCACTCTCAAACCAGCCCGACTTTCAAGTGGTGCCAGCTTGGGTCTGGGAACCATCCTGCATATCGCAGAACTTCAGGAGGCAGCCAGCCACTTCCAGCCACAGGCCACCAGACACAAACCTCGGCCCTTTTCCCTGGCAAACCAAACTCACCTGGCCCGGTACAGGACGGCAGATTGCAGCAGCCACTTGGCACTGTCAAAGAAGCCACACTTGGGACTGTGGCCAGCTTGGGTCTGGGAACCATCCTGCATATCATGGAATTCCCGGAGCCAGCTGGCCAATTAGGGCACAGGGTTTGAAGACAAACTTCAGGCCTTTTCCCGCAGAAACCAAACTCACCCATCCTGATTCTGGACGTCAGGTTGCAGGAGCCACTTGGCACTGTCAAACCAGCCTGGCTTTCAAGTGGTGCCAGCTTGGGTCTGGGAACCATCCTGCATATCGCAGAACTTCAGGAGGCAGCCAGCCACTTCCAGCCACAGGCCACCAGACACAAACCTCAGCCCTTTTCACTGGTAAACCAAACTCAGCTGGCCCGGTACAGGACGGCAGATTGCAGGAGCCACTTGGCACTGTCAAAGAAGCCACACTTGGGACTGCGACCAGCTTGGGTCTGGGAACCATCCTGCATATCATGGAATTCCAGGAGCCAGCCGGCCAATTAGGCCACAGGGTTTGAAGACGAACCTCAGCCTTTTTCCCGCACAAACCAAACTCACCTGGCCCGGTACTGGACAGCAAGGTACAGGAGCCACTTGTCACTGTCAAACTAGCCCAACTTTCAAGTGGTGCCAGCTTGGGTGTGGGTATAATCCTGCGAATCATGGAACTTCAGGAGCCAGGCTGCCCCTCCAGACCACAGGCTGTGAACACCAACCTCGGCCCTTTTCCCTGGCAAAAAAACCTCACCTGGCCTGGTTCTAGATGGGAGATTGCAGGAGCCACTTGGCACTGTTAAACCAGCCTGCCTTGGCACTGGTGCCTGCTTGGGTCTGGGAACCATCCTGCATATCATGGAATTTCAGGAGCCAGCCGGCAAATTAGGCCACAGGGTTTGAAGAGCAACCTCGGCCCTTTTCCCGGACAAACCAATTTTACCTGGCCTGGTACAGGACGGCAGATTGCAGCAGCCACTTGGCACTGTCAAAGAAGCCACACTTGGGACTGCGGCCAGCTTGGGTCTGGGAACCATCCTGCATATCATGGAATTCCAGGAGCCAGCCTAGCACTCCAGGCCACAGGCCCTGAACACCAACCTTGGCCTTTTTTCCTGGAAAAAAAAAAGCACTGGGCCTGCTTCAGGAGGGCAGATGGCAGGAGCCACATAGCACTGTTAAACCACTGTGACTTTGAAGCGGTGCCAGCTTGGGTCTGTGAACCATCCTGCATATCATGGAATTCCAGGAGCCAGCTGGCCAATTAGGGCACAGGGTTTGAAGACAAACTTCAGCCCTTTTCCCGGACAAACCAAACTCATCCGTCCTGATTCTGGACGTCAGGTTGCAGGAGCCACTTGGCACTGTCAAACCAGCCCGACTTTGAAGTGGTGCCAGCTTGGGTCTGGGAACCATCCTGCATATCATGGAATTCCAGGAGCCAGCCGTCCAATTAGGCCACAGGGTTTGAAGACAAACTTCAGGCCTTTTCCTGCAGAAACCAAAGTCACCCATCCTGATTCTGGACGTCAGTTTGCAGGAGCCACTTGGCACTGTCAAACCAGCCCGACTTTGAAGTGGTGCCAGCTTGGGTCTGGGAACCATCCTGCATATCATGGAATTCCAGGAGCCAGCCGGCCAATTAGGCCACAGGGTTTGAAGACAAACTTCAGGCCTTTTCCCGCAGAAACCAAACTCACGGTCCTGGTTCTGGACGTCAGTTTGCAGGAGCCACTTGGCACTGTCAAACCAGCCCGACTTTCAAGTGGTGCCAGCTTTGGTCTGGGAACCATCCTGCATATCATGGAATTCCAGGAGCCAGCCGGCCAATTGGGACAGAGGGTTTGAAGACAAACTTCAGCCCTTTTCCCGGACAAACCAAACTCATCCGTCCTGATTCTGGACGTCAGGTTGCAGGAGCCACTTGGCACTGTCAAACCAGCCCGACTTTGAAGTGGTGCCAGCTTGGGTCTGGGAACCATCCTGCATATCATGGAATTCCAGGAGCCAGCCGTCCAATTAGGCCACAGGGTTTGAAGACAAACTTCAGGCCTTTTCCTGCAGAAACCAAAGTCACCCATCCTGATTCTGGACGTCAGTTTGCAGGAGCCACTTGGCACTGTCAAACCAGCCCGACTTTGAAGTGGTGCCAGCTTGGGTCTGGGAACCATCCTGCATATCATGGAATTCCAGGAGCCAGCCGGCCAATTGGGGCACAGGGTTTGAAGACAAACTTCAGGCCTTTTCCTGCAGAAACCAAACTCACGGTCCTGGTTCTGGACGTCAGTTTGCAGGAGCCACTTGGCACTGTCAAACCAGCCCGACTTTGAAGTGGTGCCAGCTTGGGTCTGGGAACCATCCTGCATATCATGGAATTCCAGGAGCCAGCCGGCCAATTAGGCCACAGGGTTTGAAGACAAACTTCAGGCCTTTTCCCGCAGAAACCAAACTCCCCCATCCTGGTTCTGGACGTCAGTTTGCAGGAGCCACTTGGCACTGTCAAACCAGCCCGACTTTGAAGTGGTGCCACCGTGGGCCTGGGAACCATCCTGCATATCATGGAATTCCAGGAGCCAGCCGGCCAATTGGGGCAGAGGGTTTGAAGACAAACTTCAGCCCTTTTCCCGGACAAACCAAACTCATCCGTCCTGATTCTGGACGTCAGGTTGCAGGAGCCACTTGGCACTGTCAAACCAGCCTGACTTTGAAGTGGTGCCAGCTTGGGTCTGGGAACCATCCTGCATATCATGGAATTCCAGAAGCCAGCCGGCCAATTAGGCCACAGGGTTTGAAGACAAACTTCAGGCCTTTTCCCGCAGAAACCAAAGTCACCCATCCTGATTCTGGACGTCAGTTTGCAGGAGCCACTTGGCACTGTCAAACCAGCCCGACTTGGAAGTGGTGCCAGCTTGGGTCTGGGAACCATCCTGCATATCATGGAAATCCAGGAGCCAGCCGGCCAATTAGGCCACAGGGTTTGAAGACAAACTTCAGCCCTTTTCCCGGACAAACCAAACTCATCCGTCCTGATTCTGGACGTCAGGTTGCAGGAGCCACTTGGCACTGTCAAACCAGCCTGACTTTGAAGTGGTGCCAGCTTCGTTCTGGAAACCATCCTGCGTATCGCAGAATTTCAGGAGGCTGCCGGCCACTTCCGGCCACAGGCCCTGAACACAAACCTCGGCCCTTTACCCGGACAAACAACACTCACCTGCCCCGGTTCTGAATGGCAGATTGCAGGAGCCACATGGCATTGTCAAACCAGCCTGACTTGGCACTGGTGCCACCTTGGGTCTGGGAACCATCCTGCATATCATGGAATTCCAGGAGCCAGCCGGCCAATTAGGGCACAGGGTTTGAAGACAAACTTCAGGCCTTTTCCCGCAGAAACCAAAGTCACCCATCCTGATTCTGGACGTCAGTTTGCAGGAGCCACTTGGCACTGTCAAACCAGCCTGACTTGGAAGTGGTGCCATCTTGGGTCTGGGAACCATCCTGCATATTGTGGAATTCCGGGAGCCACCCGGCCAATTAGAGCACGGGGTTTGAAGACAAACTTCAGGCCTTTTCCCGCAGAAACCAAACTCACCCATCCTGATTCTGGACGTCAGTTTGCAGGAGCCACTTGGCACTGTCAAAGAAGCCACACTTGGGACTGCGGCCAGCTTGGGTCTGGGAACCATCCTGCATATCATGGAATTCCAGGAGCCAGCCTAGCACTCCAGGCCACAGGCCCTGAACACCAACCTTGGCCTTTTTTCCTGGAAAAAAAAAAAGCACTGGGCCTGCTTCAGGAGGGCAGATGGCAGGAGCCACATAGCACTGTTAAACCACTGTGACTTTGAAGCGGTGCCAGCTTGGGTCTGTGAACCATCCTGCATATCATGGAATTCCAGGAGCCAGCTGGCCAATTAGGGCACAGGGTTTGAAGACAAACTTCAGCCCTTTTCCCGGACAAACCAAACTCATCCGTCCTGATTCTGGACGTCAGGTTGCAGGAGCCACTTGGCACTGTCAAACCAGCCCGACTTTGAAGTGGTGCCAGCTTGGGTCTGGGAACCATCCTGCATATCATGGAATTCCAGGAGCCAGCCGTCCAATTAGGCCACAGGGTTTGAAGACAAACTTCAGGCCTTTTCCTGCAGAAACCAAAGTCACCCATCCTGATTCTGGACGTCAGTTTGCAGGAGCCACTTGGCACTGTCAAACCAGCCCGACTTTGAAGTGGTGCCAGCTTGGGTCTGGGAACCATCCTGCATATCATGGAATTCCAGGAGCCAGCCGGCCAATTGGGGCACAGGGTTTGAAGACAAACTTCAGGCCTTTTCCTGCAGAAACCAAACTCACGGTCCTGGTTCTGGACGTCAGTTTGCAGGAGCCACTTGGCACTGTCAAACCAGCCCGACTTTGAAGTGGTGCCAGCTTGGGTCTGGGAACCATCCTGCATATCATGGAATTCCAGGAGCCAGCCGGCCAATTAGGCCACAGGGTTTGAAGACAAACTTCAGGCCTTTTCCCGCAGAAACCAAACTCACCCATCCTGGTTCTGGACGTCAGTTTGCAGGAGCCACTTGGCACTGTCAAACCAGCCCGACTTTGAAGTGGTGCCACCGTGGGCCTGGGAACCATCCTGCATATCATGGAATTCCAGGAGCCAGCCGGCCAATTGGGGCAGAGGGTTTGAAGACAAACTTCAGCCCTTTTCCCGGACAAACCAAACTCATCCGTCCTGATTCTGGACGTCAGGTTGCAGGAGCCACTTGGCACTGTCAAACCAGCCTGACTTTGAAGTGGTGCCAGCTTGGGTCTGGGAACCATCCTGCATATCATGGAATTCCAGAAGCCAGCCGGCCAATTAGGCCACAGGGTTTGAAGACAAACTTCAGGCCTTTTCCCGCAGAAACCAAAGTCACCCATCCTGATTCTGGACGTCAGTTTGCAGGAGCCACTTGGCACTGTCAAACCAGCCCGACTTGGAAGTGGTGCCAGCTTGGGTCTGGGAACCATCCTGCATATCATGGAAATCCAGGAGCCAGCCGGCCAATTAGGCCACAGGGTTTGAAGACAAACTTCAGCCCTTTTCCCGGACAAACCAAACTCATCCGTCCTGATTCTGGACGTCAGGTTGCAGGAGCCACTTGGCACTGTCAAACCAGCCTGACTTTGAAGTGGTGCCAGCTTCGTTCTGGAAACCATCCTGCGTATCGCAGAATTTCAGGAGGCTGCCGGCCACTTCCGGCCACAGGCCCTGAACACAAACCTCGGCCCTTTACCCGGACAAACAACACTCACCTGCCCCGGTTCTGAATGGCAGATTGCAGGAGCCACATGGCATTGTCAAACCAGCCTGACTTGGCACTGGTGCCACCTTGGGTCTGGGAACCATCCTGCATATCATGGAATTCCAGGAGCCAGCCGGCCAATTAGGGCACAGGGTTTGAAGACAAACTTCAGGCCTTTTCCCGCAGAAACCAAAGTCACCCATCCGGATTCTGGACGTCAGTTTGCAGGAGCCACTTGGCACTGTCAAACCAGCCTGACTTGGAAGTGGTGCCATCTTGGGTCTGGGAACCATCCTGCATATCGTGGAATTCCGGGAGCCACCCGGCCAATTAGAGCACGGGGTTTGAAGACAAACTTCAGGCCTTTTCCCGCAGAAACCAAACTCACCCATCCTGATTCTGGACGTCAGTTTGCAGGAGCCACTTGGCACTGTCAAACCAGCCCGACTTTCAAGTGGTGCCAGCTTCGGTCTGGGAACCATCCTGCGTATCGCAGAATTTCAGGAGGCAGCCGGCCACTTCCGGCCACAGGCCCTGACCACAAACCTCGGCCCTTTACCCGGACAAACAACACTCACCTGCCCCGGTTCTGAATGGCAGATTGCAGGAGCCACATGGCATTGTCAAACCAGCCTGACTTGGCACTGGTGCCACCTTGGGTCTGGGAACCATCCTGCATATTATGGAATTCCAGGAGCCAGCCGGCCAATTAGGGCACGGGGTTTGAAGACAAACTTCAGGCCTTTTCCCGCAGAAACCAAACTCACCCGTCCTGATTCTGGACGTCAGTTTGCAGGAGCCACTTGGCACTGTCAAACCAGCCCGACTTTCAAGTGGTGCCAGCTTCGGTCTGGGAACCATCCTGCGTATCGCAGAATTTCAGGAGGCAGCCGGCCATTTACGGCCACAGGCCCTGAACACAAACCTCGGCCCTTTACCCGGACAAACAACACTCACCTGCCCCGGTTCTGAATGGCAGATTGCAGGAGCCACATGGCATTGTCAAACCAGCCTGACTTGGCACTGGTGCCACCTTGGGTCTGGGAACCATCCTGCATATTATGGAATTCCAGGAGCCAGCCAGCCAATTAGGGCACAGGGTTTGAAGACAAACTTCAGGCCTTTTCCCGCACAAACCAAACTCACCGCCCTGGTTCTGGACGTCAGGTTGCAGGAGCCACTTGGCACTGTCAAACCAGCCCGACTTTCAAGTGGTGCCAGCTTGGGTCTGGGAACAATCCTTCCAATCATGGAATTTCAGGAGCCAGCCTGCCACTCCAGGCCACAGGCCCTGAACACCAAACTTGGCCTTTTTCCCTGGGGAAAAAAAAAAGCACTGGGCCTGCTTCAGCAGGGCAGATTGCAGGAGCCACATAGCACTGTTAAACCACTGCGACTTTGAAGCGGTGCCAGCTTGGGTCTGGGAACCATCCTGAATTTCCTGGAATTCCGGGAGCCAGCCGGCCAATTAGAGCACAGGGTTTGAAGACAAACTTCAGGCCTTTTCCCGCAGAAACCAAACTCACCTGGCCCGGTACTGGACAGCAAGGTACAGGAGCCTCTTGGCACTGTCAAACCAGCCCAACTTTCAAGTGGTGCCAGCTTGGGTCTGGGAATAATTCTGCGAATCATGGAATTTCAAGAGCCAGGCTCCCCCTCCAGACCACAGGCTGTGAACACCAACCTCGGCCCTTTTCCCTGGCAAAAAAACCTCACCTGGCCTGGTTCTAAATGGGAGATTGCAGGAGCCACTTGGCACTGTTAAACCAGCCTGCCTTGGCACTGGTGCCTGCTTGGGTCTGGGAACCATCCTGCATATCATGGAATTTCAGGAGCCAGCCGGCAAATTAGGCCACAGGTTTTGAAGAGCAACCTCGGCCCTTTTCCCGGACAAACCAATTTCACCTGGCCCTGTACTGGACATCAGACTGCAGCAGCCACTTGGCACTGTCAAACCAGCCCAACTTTGAAGTGGTGCCAGCTTGGGTCTGGGAACCATCCTGCATATCGCAGAACTTCAGGAGGCAGCCAGCCACTTCCAGCCACAGGCCACCAGACACAAACCTCAGCCCTTTTCCCGCAGAAACCAAACTCACCTGGCCCGGTACAGACGGCAGATTGCAGCAGCCACTTGGCACTGTCAAAGAAGCCACACTTGGGACTGCGGCCAGCTTGGGTCTGGGAACCATCCTGCATATCATGGAATTCCAGGAGCCAGCCTGGCACTCCAGGCCACAGGGCCTGAACACCAACCTTGGCCTTTTTCCCTGGAAAAAAAAAAAGCACTGGGCCTGCTTCAGGAGGGCAGAGGGCAGGAGCCACATAGCACTGTTAAACCACTGTGACTTTGAAGCGGTGCCAGCTTGGGTCTGGGAACCATCCTGCGTATTGCAGAACTTCAGGAGGCAGCCGGCCACAGGCCCCGAACATAAAGCTCGGCCTTTTTCCCGGACAAACCAAACTCACCTGGCCCGGTACAGGATGGCAGGTTGCAGGAGCCACATGGCATTGTCAAACCAGACCGACTTTGAAGTGGTGCCACCTTGGGTCTGGGAACCATCCTGCATATCATGGAATTCCAGGAGCCAGCCGGCCAATTAGGGCACAGGGTTTGAAGACAAACTTCAGGCCTTTTCCCGCACAAACCAAACTCACCGCCCTGGTTCTGGACGTCAGTTTGCAGGAGCCACTTGGCACTGTCAAACCAGCCCGACTTTCAAGTGGTGCCAGCTTCGGTCTGGGAACCATCCTGCGTATCGCAGAATTTCAGGAGGCAGCCGGCCCCTTCCGGCCACAGGCCCTGAACACAAACCTTGGCCCTTTACCCGGACAAATAACACTCACCTGCCCCGGTTCTGAATGGCAGATTGCAGGAGCCACATGGCATTGTCAAACCAGCCTGACTTGGCACTGGTGCCACCTTGGGTCTGGGAACCATCCTGCATATTATGGAATTCCAGGATCCAGCCGGCCAATTAGGGCACAGGGTTTGAAGACAAACTTCAGGCCTTTTCCCGCAGAAACCAAACTCACCGCCCTGGTTCTGCACGTCAGTTTGCAGGAGCCACTTGGCACTGTCAAACCAGCCCGACTTTCAAGTGGTGCCAGCTTGGGTCTGGGAACAATCCTGCCAATCATGGAATTTCAGGAGCCAGCCTGCCACTCTAGGCCACAGGCCCTGAACACCAACCTTGGCCTTTTTCCCGGACAAACCAAACTCACCTGACCCGGTATAGGATGGCAGGTTGCAGGAGCCACTTGGCACTGTCAAACCAGCCTGACTTTGAAGTGGTGCCACCTTGGGTCTGGGAACCATCCTGCACATCATTGAATTCCAGGAGCCACCCGGCCAATTAGAGCACGGGGTTTGAAGACAAACTTCAGGCCTTTTCCCGCAGAAACCAAAGTCACCCATCCTGATTCTGGACGTCAGTTTGCAGGAGCCACTTGGCACTGTCAAACCAGCCCGACTTTCAAGTGGTGCCAGCTTCGTTCTGGAAACCATCCTGCGTATCGCAGAATTTCAGGAGGCAGCCGGCCACTTCCGGCCACAGGCCCTGAACACAAACCTCGGCCCTTTACCCGGACAAACAACACTCACCTGCCCCGGTTCTGAATGGCAGATTGCAGGAGCCACATGGCATTGTCAAACCAGCCTGACTTGGCACTGGTGCCACCTTGGGTCTGGGAACCATCCTGCATATCATGGAATTCCAGGAGCCAGCCGGCCAATTAGGGCACAGGGTTTGAAGACAAACTTCAGGCCTTTTCCCGCAGAAACCAAACTCACCCGTCCTGATTCTGGACGTCAGTTTGCAGGAGCCACTTGGCACTGTCAAACCAGCCCGACTTGGAAGTGGTGCCACCTTGGGTCTGGGAACCATCCTGCATTTCCTGGAATTCCGGGAGCCAGCCGGCCAATTAGAGCACAGGGTTTGAAGACAAACTTCAGGCCTTTTCCCGCAGAAACCAAACTCACCTGTCCTGATTCTGGACGTCAGTTTGCAGGAGCCACTTGGCACTCTCAAACCAGCCCGACTTTCAAGTGGTGCCAGCTTGGGTCTGGAAACCATCCTGCGTATCGCAGAATTTCAGGAGGCAGCCGGCCACTTCCGGCCACAGGCCCTGAACACAAACCTCGGCCCTTTACCCGGACAAACAACACTCACCTGCCCCGGTTCTGAATGGCAGATTGCAGGAGCCACATGGCATTGTCAAACCAGCCTGACTTGGCACTGGTGCCACCTTGGGTCTGGGAACCATCCTGCATATCATGGAATTCCAGGAGCCAGCCGGCCAATTAGGGCACAGGGTTTGAAGACAAACTTCAGGCCTTTTCCCGCAGAAACCAAAGTCACCCATCCTGATTCTGGACGTCAGTTTGCAGGAGCCACTTGGCACTGTCAAACCAGCCTGACTTGGAAGTGGTGCCATCTTGGGTCTGGGAACCATCCTGCATATTGTGGAATTCCGGGAGCCACCCGGCCAATTAGAGCACGGGGTTTGAAGACAAACTTCAGGCCTTTTCCCGCAGAAACCAAACTCACCCGTCCTGATTCTGGACGTCAGTTTGCAGGAGCCACTTGGCACTCTCAAACCAGCCCGACTTTCAAGTGGTGCCAGCTTGGGTCTGGAAACCATCCTGCGTATCGCAGAATTTCAGGAGGCAGCCGGCCACTTCCGGCCACAGGCCCTGACCACAAACCTCGGCCCTTTACCCGGACAAACAACACTCACCTGCCCCGGTTCTGAATGGCAGATTGCAGGAGCCACATGGCATTGTCAAACCAGCCTGACTTGGCACTGGTGCCACCTTGGGTCTGGGAACCATCCTGCATATCATGGAATTCCAGGAGCCAGCCGGCCAATTAGGGCACAGGGTTTGAAGACAAACTTCAGGCCTTTTCCCGCAGAAACCAAAGTCACCCATCCGGATTCTGGACGTCAGTTTGCAGGAGCCACTTGGCACTGTCAAACCAGCCTGACTTGGAAGTGGTGCCATCTTGGGTCTGGGAACCATCCTGCATATTGTGGAATTCCGGGAGCCACCCGGCCAATTAGAGCACGGGGTTTGAAGACAAACTTCAGGCCTTTTCCCGCAGAAACCAAACTCACCCGTCCTGATTCTGAACGTCAGTTTGCAGGAGCCACTTGGCACTGTCAAACCAGCCCGACTTTCAAGTGGTGCCAGCTTCGGTCTGGAAACCATCCTGCGTATCGCAGAATTTCAGGAGGCAGCCGGCCACTTCCGGCCACAGGCCCTGAACACAAACCTCGGCCCTTTACCCGGACAAACACCCCTCACCTGCCCCGGTTCTGAATGGCAGATTGCAGGAGCCACATGGCATTGTCAAACCAGCCTGACTTGGCACTGGTGCCACCTTGGGTCTGGGAACCATCCTGCATATTATGGAATTCCAGGATCCAGCCAGCCAATTAGGGCACAGGGTTTGAAGACAAACTTCAGGCCTTTTCCCGCAGAAACCAAACTCACCTGGCCCGGTACTGGACAGCAAGGTACAGGAGCCTCTTGGCACTGTCAAACCAGCCCAACTTTCAAGTGGTGCCAGCTTGGGTCTGGGAATAATTCTGCGAATCATGGAATTTCAAGAGCCAGGCTGCCCCTCCAGACCACAGGCTGTGAACACCAACCTCGGCCCTTTTCCCTGGCAAAAAAACGTCACCTGGCCTGGTTCTAAATGGGAGATTGCAGGAGCCACTTGCCACTGTTAAACCAGCCTGCCTTGGCACTGGTGCCTGCTTGCGTCTGGGAACCATCCTGCATATCATGGAATTTCAGGAGCCAGCCGGCAAATTAGGCCACAGGGTTTGAAGAGCAACCTCGTCCCTTTTCCCGGACAAACCAATTTCACCTGGCCCTGTACTGGACCATCAGACTGCAGCAGCACCTTGGCACTGTCAAACCAGCCCAACTTTGAAGTGGTGCCAGCTTGGGTCTGGGAACCATCCTGCATATCGCAGAACTTCAGGAGGCAGCCAGCCACTTCCAGCCACAGGCCACCAGACACAAACCTCAGCCCTTTTCCCGCAGAAACCAAACTCACCTGGCCCGGTACAGGACGGCAGATTGCAGCAGCCACTTGGCACTGTCAAAGAAGCCACACTTGGGACTGCGGCCAGCTTGGGTCTGGGAACCATCCTGCATATCATGGAATTCCAGGAGCCAGCCTGGCACTCCAGGCCACAGGGCCTGAACACCAACCTTGGCCTTTTTCCCTGGAAAAAAAAAAAGCACTGGGCCTGCTTCAGGAGGGCAGAGGGCAGGAGCCACATAGCACTGTTAAACCACTGTGACTTTGAAGCGGTGCCAGCTTGGGTCTGGGAACCATCCTGCGTATTGCAGAACTTCAGGAGGCAGCCGGCCACAGGCCCCGAACATAAAGCTCGGCCTTTTTCCCGGACAAACCAAACTCACCTGGCCCGGTACAGGATGGCAGGTTGCAGGAGCCACATGGCATTGTCAAACCAGCCCGACTTTGAAGTGGTGCCACCTTGGGTCTGGGAACCATCCTGCATATCATGGAATTCCAGGAGCCAGCCGGCCAATTAGGGCACAGGGTTTGAAGACAAACTTCAGGCCTTTTCCCGCAGAAACCAAAGTCACCCATCCTGATTCTGGACGTCAGTTTGCAGGAGCCACTTGGCACTGTCAAACCAGCCCGACTTGGAAGTGGTGCCACCTTGGGTCTGGGAACCATCCTGCATATTGTGGAATTCCGGGAGCCACCCGGCCAATTAGAGCACGGGGTTTGAAGACAAACTTCAGGCCTTTTCCCCGCAGAAACCAAACTCACCCGTCCTGATTCTGGACGTCAGTTTGCAGGAGCCACTTGGCACTCTCAAAACCAGCCCGACTTTCAAGTGGTGCCAGCTTGGGTCTGGAAACCATCCTGCGTATCGCAGAATTTCAGGAGGCAGCCGGCCACTTCCGGCCACAGGCCCTGAACACAAACCTCGGCCCTTTACCCGGACAAACAACACTCACCTGCCCCGGTTCTGATGGCAGATTGCAGGAGCCACATAGCATTGTCAAACCAGCCTGACTTGGCACTGGTGCCACCTTGGGTCTGGGAACCATCCCTGCATATTATGGAATTCCAGGAGCCAGCCAGCCAATTAGGGCACAGGCTTTGAAGACAAACTTCACGCCTTTTCCCGCACAAACCAAACTCACCGCCCTGGTTCTGGACGTCAGGTTGCAGGAGCCACTTGGCACTGTCAAACCAGCTCGACTTTCAAGTGGTGCCAGCTTGGGTCTGGGAACAATCCTGCCAATCATGGAATTTCAGGAGCCAGCCTGCCACTCTAGGCCACAGGCCCTGAACACCAACCTTGGCCTTTTTCCCGGACAAACCAAACTCACCTGACCCGGTATAGGATGGCAGGTTGCAGGAGCCACTTGGCACTGTCAAACCAGCCTGACTTTCAAGTGGTGCCACCTTGGGTCTGGGAACCATCCTGCACATCATTGAATTCCAGGAGCCACCCGGCCAATTAGAGCACGGGGTTTGAAGACAAACTTCAGGCCTTTTCCCGCACAAACCAAACTCACCCATCCTGATTCTGGACGTCAGTTTGCAGGAGCCACTTGGCACTGTCAAACCAGCCCGACTTTCAAGTGGTGCCAGCTTCGTTCTGGAAACCATCCTGCGTATCGCAGAATTTCAGGAGGCAGCCGGCCACTTCCGGCCACAGGCCCTGAACACAAACTCGGCCCTTTACCCGGACAAACAACACTCACCCTGCCCCCGGTTCTGAATGGCAGATTGCAGGAGCCACATGGCATTGTCAAACCAGCCTGACTTGGCACTGGTGCCACCTTGGGTCTGGAACCATCCTGCATATCATGGAATTCCAGGAGCCAGCCGGCCAATTAGGGCACAGGGTTTGAAGACAAACTTCAGGCCTTTTCCCGCAGAAACCAAACTCACCCGTCCTGATTCTGGACGTCAGTTTGCAGGAGCCACTTGGCACTGTCAAACCAGCCCGACTTGGAAGTGGTGCCACCTTGGGTCTGGGAACCATCCTGCATTTCCTGGAATTCCGGGAGCCACCCGGCCAATTAGAGCACAGGGTTTGAAGACAAACTTCAGGCCTTTTCCCGCAGAAACCAAACTCACCTGTCCTGATTCTGGACGTCAGTTTGCAGGAGCCACTTGGCACTCTCAAACCAGCCCGACTTTCAAGTGGTGCCAGCTTCGGTCTGGAAACCATCCTGCGTATCGCAGAATTTCAGGAGGCAGCCGGCCACTTCCGGCCACAGGCCCTGAACACAAACCTCGGCCCTTTACCCGGACAAACAACACTCACCTGCCCCGGTTCTGAATGGCAGATTGCAGGAGCCACATGGCATTGTCAAACCAGCCTGACTTGGCACTGGTGCCACCTTGGGTCTGGGAACCATCCTGCATATCATGGAATTCCAGGAGCCAGCCGGCCAATTAGGGCACAGGGTTTGAAGAGAAACTTCAGGCCTTTTCCCGCAGAAACCAAAGTCACCCATCCTGATTCTGGACGTCAGTTTGCAGGAGCCACTTGGCACTGTCAAACCAGCCTGACTTGGAAGTGGTGCCATCTTGGGTCTGGGAACCATCCTGCATATTGTGGAAATCCGGGAGCCACCCGGCCAATTAGAGCACGGGGTTTGAAGACAAACTTCAGGCCTTTTCCCGCAGAAACCAAACTCACCCATCCTGATTCTGGACGTCAGTTTGCAGGAGCCACTTGGCACTGTCAAACCAGCCCGACTTTCAAGTGGTGCCAGCTTGGGTCTGGAAACCATCCTGCGTATCGCAGAATTTCAGGAGGCAGCCGGCCACTTCCGGCCACAGGCCCTGAACACAAACCTCGGCCCTTTACCCGGACAAACAACACTCACCTGCCCCGGTTCTGAATGGCAGATTGCAGGAGCCACATGGCATTGTCAAACCAGCCTGACTTGGCACTGGTGCCACCTTGGGTCTGGGAACCATCCTGCATATCATGGAATTCCAGGAGCCAGCCGGCCAATTAGGGCACAGGGTTTGAAGACAAACTTCAGGCCTTTTCCCGCAGAAACCAAAGTCACCCATCCGGATTCTGGACGTCAGTTTGCAGGAGCCACTTGGCACTGTCAAACCAGCCTGACTTGGAAGTGGTGCCATCTTGGGTCTGGGAACCATCCTGCATATCGTGGAATTCCGGGAGCCACCCGGCCAATTAGAGCACGGGGTTTGAAGACAAACTTCAGGCCTTTTCCCGCAGAAACTAAACTCACCCGTCCTGATTCTGGACGTCAGTTTGCAGGAGCCACTTGGCACTGTCAAACCAGCCCGACTTTCAAGTGGTGCCAGCTTCGGTCTGGGAACCATCCTGCGTATCGCAGAATTTCAGGAGGCAGCCGGCCCCTTCCGGCCACAGGCCCTGAACACAAACCTCGGCCCTTTACCCGGACAAACAACACTCCCCTGCCCCAGTTCTGAATGGCAGATTGCAGGAGCCACATGGCATTGTCAAACCAGCCTGACTTGGCACTGGTGCCACCTTGGGTCTGGGAACCATCCTGCATATTATGGAATTCCAGGAGCCAGCCAGCCAATTAGGGCACAGGGTTTGAAGACAAACTTCAGGCCTTTTCCTGCAGAAACCAAACTCACCCGTCCTGATTCTGGACGTCAGTTTGCAGGAGCCACTTGGCACTGTCAAACCAGCCCGACTTTCAAGTGGTGCCAGCTTCGGTCTGGGAACCATCCTGCGTATCGCAGAGTTTCAGGAGGCAGCCGGCCACTTCCGGCCACAGGCCCTGAACACAAACCTCGGCCCTTTACCCGGACAAATAACACTCACCTGCCCCGGTTCTGAATGGCAGATTGCAGGAGCCACATGGCATTGTCAAACCAGCCTGACTTGGCACTGGTGCCACCTTGGGTCTGGGAACCATCCTGCATATTATGGAATTCCAGGAGCCAGCCAGCCAATTAGGGCACAGGCTTTGAAGACAAACTTCACGCCTTTTCCCGCACAAACCAAACTCACCGCCCTGGTTCTGGACGTCAGGTTGCAGGAGCCACTTGGCACTGTCAAACCAGCTCGACTTTCAAGTGGTGCCAGCTTGGGTCTGGGAACAATCCTGCCAATCATGGAATTTCAGGAGCCAGCCTGCCACTCTAGGCCACAGGCCCTGAACACCAACCTTGGCCTTTTTCCCGGACAAACCAAACTCACCTGACCCGGTATAGGATGGCAGGTTGCAGGAGCCACTTGGCTCTGTCAAACCAGCCTGACTTTCAAGTGGTGCCACCTTGGGTCTGGAAACCATCCTGCACATCATTGAATTCCAGGAGCCACCCGGCCAATTAGAGCACGGGGTTTGAAGACAAACTTCAGGCCTTTTCCCGCAGAAACCAAACTCACCCATCCTGATTCTGGACATCAGTTTGCAGGAGCCACTTGGCACTGTCAAACCAGCCCGACTTTCAAGTGGTGCCAGCTTGGGTCTGGAAACCATCCTGCGTATCGCAGAATTTCAGGAGGCAGCCGGCCACTTCCGGCCACAGGCCCTGAACACAAACCTCGGCCCTTTACCCGGACAAACAACACTCACCTGCCCCGGTTCTGAATGGCAGATTGCAGGAGCCACATGGCATTGTCAAACCAGCCTGACTTGGCACTGGTGCCACCTTGGGTCTGGGAACCATCCTGCATATCATGGAATTCCAGGAGCCAGCCGGCCAATTAGGGCACAGGGTTTGAAGACAAACTTCAGGCCTTTTCCCGCAGAAACCAAAGTCACCCATCCTGATTCTGGACGTCAGTTTGCAGGAGCCACTTGGCACTGTCAAACCAGCCTGACTTGGAAGTGGTGCCATCTTGGGTCTGGGAACCATCCTGCATATTGTGGAATTCTGGGAGCCACCCGGCCAATTAGAGCACGGGGTTTGAAGACAAACTTCAGGCCTTTTCCCGCAGAAACCAAACTCACCCGTCCTGATTCTGGACGTCAGTTTGCAGGAGCCACTTGGCACTGTCAAACCAGCCCGACTTTCAAGTGGTGCCAGCTTGGGTCTGGGAACCATCCTGCGTATCGCCGAATTTCAGGAGGCAGCCGGCCACTTCCGGCCACAGGCCCTGAACACAAACCTCGGCCCTTTACCCGGACAAACAACACTCACCTGCCCCGGTTCTGAATGGCAGATTGCAGGAGCCACATGGCATTGTCAAACCAGCCTGACTTGGCACTGGTGCCACCTTGGGTCTGGGAACCATCCTGCATATCATGGAATTCCAGGAGCCAGCCGGCCAATTAGGGCACAGGGTTTGAAGACAAACTTCAGGCCTTTTCCCGCAGAAACCAAAGTCACCCATCCGGATTCTGGACGTCAGTTTGCAGGAGCCACTTGGCACTGTCAAACCAGCCTGACTTGGAAGTGGTGCCATCTTGGGTCTGGGAACCATCCTGCATATTGTGGAATTCCGGGAGCCACCCGGCCAATTAGAGCACGGGGTTTGAAGACAAACTTCAGGCCTTTTCCCGCAGAAACCAAACTCACCCGTCCTGATTCTGAACGTCAGTTTGCAGGAGCCACTTGGCACTGTCAAACCAGCCCGACTTTCAAGTGGTGCCAGCTTGGGTCTGGAAACCATCCTGCGTATCGCAGAATTTCAGGAGGCAGCCGGCCACTTCCGGCCACAGGCCCTGAACACAAACCTCGGCCCTTTACCCGGACAAACAACCCTCACCTGTCCCGGTTCTGAATGGCAGATTGCAGGAGCCACATAGCATTGTCAAACCAGCCTGACTTGGCACTGGTGCCACCTTGGGTCTGGGAACCATCCTGCATATTATGGAATTCCAGGAACCAGCCGGCCAATTAGGGCACGGGGTTTGAAGACAAACTTCAGGCCTTTTCCAGCAGAAACCAAACTCACCTGTCCTGATTCTGGACGTCAGTTTGCAGGAGCCACTTGGCACTGTCAAACCAGCCCAACTTTCAAGTGGTGCCAGCTTGGGTCTGGAAACCATCCTGCGTATCGCAGAATTTCAGGAGGCAGCCGGCCACTTCCGGCCACAGGCCCTGACCACAAACCTCGGCCCTTTACCCGGACAAACAATACTCACCTGCCCCGGTTCTGAATGGCAGATTGCAGGAGCCACATGGCATTGTCAAACCAGCCTGACTTGGCACTGGTGCCATCTTGGGTCTGGGAACCATCCTGCATTTCCTGGAATTCCGGGAGCCACCCGGCCAATTAGAGCACGGGGTTTGAAGACAAACTTCAGGCGTTTTCCCGCAGAAACCAAACTCACCCGTCCTGATTCTGGACGTCAGTTTGCAGGAGCCACTTGGCACTGTCAAACCAGCCCGACTTTGAAGTGGTGCCAGCTTCGGTCTGGGAACCATCCTGCGTATCGCAGAATTTCAGGAGGCAGCCGGCCCCTTCCGGCCACAGGCCCTGAACACAAACCTCGGCCCTTTACCCGGACAAACAACACTCACCTGCCCCAGTTCTGAATGGCAGATTGCAGGAGCCACATGGCATTGTCAAACCAGCCTGACTTGGCACTGGTGCCACCTTGGGTCTGGGAACCATCCTGCATATTATGGAATTCCAGGAGCCAGCCAGCCAATTAGGGCACAGGGTTTGAAGACAAACTTCAGGCCTTTTCCTGCAGAAACCAAACTCACCCGTCCTGATTCTGGACGTCAGTTTGCAGGAGCCACTTGGCACTGTCAAACCAGCCCGACTTTCAAGTGGTGCCAGCTTCGGTCTGGGAACCATCCTGCGTATCGCAGAATTTCAGGAGGCAGCCGGCCACTTCCGGCCACAGGCCCTGAACACAAACCTCGGCCCTTTACCCGGACAAATAACACTCACCTGCCCCGGTTCTGAATGGCAGATTGCAGGAGCCACATGGCATTGTCAAACCAGCCTGACTTGGCACTGGTGCCACCTTGGGTCTGGGAACCATCCTGCATATTATGGAATTCCAGGAGCCAGCCAGCCAATTAGGGCACAGGCTTTGAAGACAAACTTCACGCCTTTTCCCGCACAAACCAAACTCACCGCCCTGGTTCTGGACGTCAGTTTGCAGGAGCCACTTGGCACTGTCAAACCAGCTCGACTTTCAAGTGGTGCCAGCTTGGGTCTGGGAACAATCCTGCCAATCATGGAATTTCAGGAGCCAGCCTGCCACTCCAGGCCACAGGCCCTGAACACCAAACTTGGCCTTTTTCCCTGGGGAAAAAAAAAAGCACTGGGCCTGCTTCAGCAGGGCAGATGGCAGGAGCCACATAGCACTGTTAAACCACTGCGACTTTGAAGCGGTGCCAGCTTGCGTCTGGGAACCATCCTGCGTATTGCAGAACTTCAGGAGGCAGCTGGCCACAGGCCCCGAACATAAACCTCGGCCATTTTCCTAGACAAACAACACTCACCTGACCCGGTACAGGATGGCAGGTTGCAGGAGCCACTTGGCATTGTCAAACCAGCCTGACTTTCAAGTGGTGCCACCTTGGGTCTGGGAACCATCCTGCATATCATGGAATTCCAGGAGCCAGCCGGCCAATTAGGGCACAGGGTTTGAAGACAAACTTCAGGCCTTTTCCCGCAGAAACCAAAGTCACCCATCCGGATTCTGGACGTCAGTTTGCAGGAGCCACTTGGCACTGTCAAACCAGCCCGACTTTCAAGTGGTGCCAGCTTGGGTCTGGGAACCATCCTGCGTATCGCAGAATTTCAGGAGGCAGCCGGCCACTTCCGGCCACAGGCCCTGAACACAAACCTCGGCCCTTTACCCGGACAAACAACACTCACCTGCCCCGGTTCTGAATGGCAGATTGCAGGAGCCACATGGCATTGTCAAACCAGCCTGACTTGGCACTGGTGCCACCTTGGGTCTGGGAACCATCCTGCATATCATGGAATTCCAGGAGCCAGCCAGCCAATTAGGGCACAGGGTTTGAAGACAAACTTCAGGCCTTTTCCCGCAGAAACCAAACTCACCCGTCCTGATTCTGGACGTCAGTTTGCAGGAGCCACTTGGCACTGTCAAACCAGCCCGACTTGGAAGTGGTGCCACCTTGGGTCTGGGAACAATCCTGCCAATCATGGAATTTCAGGAGCCAGCCTGCCACTCTAGGCCACAGGCCCTGAACACCAACCTTGGCCTTTTTCCCGGACAAACCAAACTCACCTGACCCGGTATAGGATGGCAGGTTGCAGGAGCCACTTGGCACTGTCAAACCAGCCTGACTTTCAAGTGGTGCCACCTTGGGTCTGGGAACCATCCTGCACATCATTGAATTCCAGGAGCCACCCGGCCAATTAGAGCACGGGGTTTGAAGACAAACTTCAGGCCTTTTCCCGCAGAAACCAAACTCACCCATCCTGATTCTGGACATCAGTTTGCAGGAGCCACTTGGCACTGTCAAACCAGCCCGACTTTCAAGTGGTGCCAGCTTGGGTCTGGAAACCATCCTGCGTATCGCAGAATTTCAGGAGGCAGCCGGCCACTTCCGGCCACAGGCCCTGACCACAAACCTCGGCCCTTTACCCGGACAAACAATACTCACCTGCCCCGGTTCTGAATGGCAGATTGCAGGAGCCACATGGCATTGTCAAACCAGCCTGACTTGGCACTGGTGCCATCTTGGGTCTGGGAACCATCCTGCATACTATGGAATTCCAGGAGCCAGCCAGCCAATTAGGGCACGGGGTTTGAAGACAAACTTCAGGCCTTTTCCCGCAGAAACCAAACTCACCCGTCCTGATTCTGGACGTCAGTTTGCAGGAGCCACTTGGCACTGTCAAACCAGCCCGACTTGGAAGTGGTGCCACCTTGGGTCTGGGAACCATCCTGCATATCGTGGAATTCCGGGAGCCAGCCGGCCAATTAGAGCACAGGGTTTGAAGACAAACTTCAGGCCTTTTCCCGCAGAAACCAAACTCACCCGTCCTGATTCTGGACGTCAGTTTGCAGGAGCCACTTGGCACTGTCAAACCAGCCCGACTTTCAAGTGGTGCCAGCTTCGGTCTGCGAACCATCCTGCGTATCGCAGAATTTCAGGAGGCAGCCGGCCACTTCCGGCCACAGGCCCTGAACACAAACCTCGGCCCTTTACCCGGACAAACAACACTCACCTGCCCCGGTTCTGAATGGCAGATTGCAGGAGCCACATGGCATTGTCAAACCAGCCTGACTTGGCACTGGTGCCACCTTGGGTCTGGGAACCATCCTGCATATTATGGAATTCCAGGAGCCAGCCAGCCAATTAGGGCACAGGGTTTGAAGACAAACTTCAGGCCTTTTCCCGCACAAACCAAAACTCACCGCCCTGGTTCTGGACGTCAGGTTGCAGGAGCCACTTGGCACTGTCAAACCAGCCCGACTTTCAAGTGGTGCCAGCTTGGGTCTGGGAACAATCCTGCCAATCATGGAATTTCAGGAGCCAGCCTGCCACTCCAGGCCACAGGCCCTGAACACCAACCTTGGCCTTTTTCCCTGGGGAAAAAAAAAAGCACTGGGCCTGCTTCAGCAGGGCAGATGGCAGGAGCCACATAGCACTGTTAAACCACTGCGACTTTGAAGCGGTGCCAGCTTGCGTCTGGGAACCATCCTGCGTATCGCAGAATTTCAGGAGGCAGCCGGCCACTTCCGGCCACAGGCCCTGAACACAAACCTCGGCCCTTTACCCGGACAAACAACACTCACCTGCCCCCCTTCTGAATGGCAGATTGCAGGAGCCACATAGCATTGTCAAACCAGCCTGACTTGGCACTGGTGCCACCTTGGGTCTGGGAACCATCCTGCATATTATGGAATTCCGGGAGCCAGCCGGCCAATTAGAGCACAGGGTTTGAAGACAAACTTCAGGCCTTTTCCCGCAGAAACTAAACTCACCCGTCCTGATTCTGGACGTCAGTTTGCAGGAGCCACTTGGCACTGTCAAACCAGCCCGACTTTCAAGTGGTGCCAGCTTGGGTCTGGGAACCATCCTGCGTATCGCAGAATTTCAGGAGGCAGCCGGCCACTTCCGGCCACAGGCCCTGAACACAAACCTCGGCCCTTTACCCGGACAAACAACACTCACCTGCCCCGGTTCTGAATGGCAGATTGCAGGAGCCACATAGCATTGTCAAACCAGCCTGACTTGGCACTGGTGCCACCTTGGGTCTGGGAACCATCCTGCATATTATGGAATTCCAGGAGCCAGCCGGCCAATTAGGGCACGGGGTTTGAAGACAAACTTCAGGCCTTTTCCTGCACAAACCAAACTCACCGCCCTGGTACTGGACGTCAGGTTGCAGGAGCCACATGGCACTGTCAAACCAGCCCGACTTTCAAGTGGTGCCTGCTTGGGTCTGGGGACAATCCTGCCAATCATGGAATTTCAGGAGCCAGCCTGCCTCTCCAGACCACAGGCTGTGAACACCAACCTCGGCCCTTTTCCCTGGCAAAAAAACGTCACCTGGCCTGGTTCTAAATGGGAGATTGCAGGAGCCACTTGGCACTGTTAAACCAGCCTGCCTTGGCACTGGTGCCTGCTTGCGTCTGGGAACCATCCTGCATATCATGGAATTTCAGGAGCCAGCCGGCAAATTAGGCCACAGGGTTTGAAGAGCAACCTCGGCCCTTTTCCCGGACAAACCAATTTCACCTGGCCCTGTACTGGACCATCAGACTGCAGCAGCCACTTGGCACTGTCAAACCAGCCCAACTTTGAAGTGTTGCCAGCTTGGGTCTGGGAACCATCCTGCATATTATGGAACTTCAGGAGGCAGCCAGCCACTTCCAGCCACAGGCCACCAGACACAAACCTCAGCCCTTTTCCCGCAGAAACCAAACTCACCTGGCCCGGTACAGGACGGCAGATTGCAGCAGCCACTTGGCACTGTCAAAGAAGCCACACTTGGGACTGCGGCCAGCTTGGGTCTGGGAACCATCCTGCATATCGTGGAATTCCAGGAGCCAGCCAGCCAATTAGGGCACGGGGTTTGAAGACAAACTTCAGGCCTTTTCCCGCAGAAACCAAACTCACCCGTCCTGATTCTGGACGTCAGTTTGCAGGAGCCACTTGGCACTCTCAAGCCAGCCCGACTTTCAAGTGGTGCCAGCTTGGGTCTGGAAACCATCCTGCGTATCGCAGAATTTCAGGAGGCAGCCGGCCACTTCCGGCCACAGGCCCTGAACACAAACCTCGGCCCTTTATCCGGACAAACAACACTCACCTGCCCCGGTTCTGAATGGCAGATTGCAGGAGCCACATGGCATGGTCAAACCAGCCTGACTTGGCACTGGTGCCACCTTGGCTCTGGGAACCATCCTGCATATCATGGAATTCCAGGAGCCAGCCGGCCAATTAGGGCACAGGGTTTGAAGACAAACTTCAGGCCTTTTCCCGCAGAAACCAAAGTCACCCATCCGGATTCTGGACGTCAGTTTGCAGGAGCCACTTGGCACTGTCAAACCAGCCTGACTTGGAAGTGGTGCCATCTTGGGTCTGGGAACCATCCTGCATATTGTGGAGATCCAGGAGCCACCCGGCCAATTAGAGCACGGGGTTTGAAGACAAACTTCAGGCCTTTTCCCGCAGAAACCAAACTCACCCGTCCTGATTCTGGACGTCAGTTTGCAGGAGCCACTTGGCACTGTCAAACCAGCCCGACTTTGAAGTGGTGCCAGCTTGGGTCTGGGAACCATCCTGCGTATCGCAGAATTTCAGGAGGCAGCCGGCCACTTCCGGCCACAGGCCCTGAACACAAACCTCGGCCCTTTACCCGGACAAACAACACTCACCTGCCCCGGTTCTGAATGGCAGATTGCAGGAGCCACATGGCATTGTCAAACCAGCCTGACTTGGCACTGGTGCCACCTTGGGTCTGGGAACCATCCTGCATATCATGGAATTCCAGGAGCCAGCCGGCCAATTAGGGCACAGGGTTTGAAGACAAACTTCAGGCCTTTTCCCGCAGAAACCAAAGTCACCCATCCGGATTCTGGACGTCAGTTTGCAGGAGCCACTTGGCACTGTCAAACCAGCCTGACTTGGAAGTGGTGCCATCTTGGGTCTGGGAACCATCCTGCATATTATGGAATTCCGGGAGCCACCCGGCCAATTAGAGCACGGGGTTTGAAGACAAACTTCAGGCCTTTTCCGGCAGAAACCAAACTCACCCGTCCTGATTCTGGACGTCAGTTTGCAGGAGCCACTTGGCACTGTCAAACCAGCCCGACTTTCAAGTGGTGCCAGCTTCGGTCTGGAAACCATCCTGCGTATCGCAGAATTTCAGGAGGCAGCCGGCCACTTCCGGCCACAGGCCCTGAACACAAACCTCGGCCCTTTACCCGGACAAACAACACTCACCTGCCCCGGTTCTGAATGGCAGATTGCAGGAGCCACATATCATTGTCAAACCAGCCTGCCTTGGCACTGGTGCCACCTTGGGTCTGGGAACCATCCTGCATATTATGGAATTCCAGGAGCCAGCCGGCCAATTAGGGCACGGGGTTTGAAGACAAACTTCAGGCCTTTTCCCGCAGAAACCAAACTCACCCATCCGGATTCTGGACGTCAGTTTGCAGGAGCCACTTGGCACTGTCAAACCAGCCCGACTTTCAAGTGGTGCCAGCTTGGGTCTGGAAACCATCCTGCGTATCGCAGAATTTCAGGAGGCAGCCGGCCACTTCCGGCCACAGGCCCTGACCACAAACCTCGGCCCTTTACCCGGACAAACAACACTCACCTGCCCCGGTTCTGAATGGCAGATTGCAGGAGCCACATGGCATTTTCAAACCAGCCTGACTTGGCACTGGTGCCACCTTGGGTCTGGGAACCATCCTGCATATCATGGAATTCCAGGAGCCCGCCGGCCAATTAGGGCACAGGGTTTGAAGACAAACTTCAGGCCTTTTCCCGCAGAAACCAAACTCACCCGTCCTGATTCTGGACGTCAGTTTGCAGGAGCCACTTGGCACTGTCAAACCAGCCCGACTTGGAAGTGGTGCCATCTTGGGTCTGGGAACCATCCTGCATATCATGGAATTCCGGGAGCCACCCGGCCAATTAGAGCACGGGGTTTGAAGACAAACTTCAGGCCTTTTCCCGCAGAAACCAAACTCACCCGTCCTGATTCTGGACATCAGTTTGCAGGAGCCACTTGGCACTGTCAAACCAGCCCGACTTTCAAGTGGTGCCATCTTCGGTCTGGGAACCATCCTGCGTATCGCAGAATTTCAGGAGGCATCAGGCCCCTTCCGGCCACAGGCCCTGAACACAAACCTCGGCCCTTTACCCGGACAAACAACACTCACCTGCCCCGGTTCTGAATGGCAGATTGCAGGAGCCACATGGCATTGTCAAACCAGCCTGACTTGGCACTGGTGCCACCTTGGGTCTGGGAACCATCCTGCATATCATGGAATTCCAGGAGCCAGCCGGCCAATTAGGGCACAGGGTTTGAAGACAAACTTCAGGCCTTTTCCCGCAGAAACCAAAGTCACCCATCCGGATTCTGGACGTCAGTTTGCAGGAGCCACTTGGCACTGTCAAACCAGCCTGACTTGGAAGTGGTGCCATCTTGGGTCTGGGAACCATCCTGCATATTATGGAATTCCGGGAGCCACCCGGCCAATTAGAGCACGGGGTTTGAAGACAAACTTCAGGCCTTTTCCGGCAGAAACCAAACTCACCCGTCCTGATTCTGGACGTCAGTTTGCAGGAGCCACTTGGCACTGTCAAACCAGCCCGACTTTCAAGTGGTGCCAGCTTCGGTCTGGAAACCATCCTGCGTATCGCAGAATTTCAGGAGGCAGCCGGCCACTTCCGGCCACAGGCCCTGAACACAAACCTCGGCCCTTTACCCGGACAAACAACACTCACCTGCCCCGGTTCTGAATGGCAGATTGCAGGAGCCACATATCATTGTCAAACCAGCCTGCCTTGGCACTGGTGCCACCTTGGGTCTGGGAACCATCCTGCATATTATGGAATTCCAGGAGCCAGCCGGCCAATTAGGGCACGGGGTTTGAAGACAAACTTCAGGCCTTTTCCCGCAGAAACCAAACTCACCCATCCGGATTCTGGACGTCAGTTTGCAGGAGCCACTTGGCACTGTCAAACCAGCCCGACTTTCAAGTGGTGCCAGCTTGGGTCTGGAAACCATCCTGCGTATCGCAGAATTTCAGGAGGCAGCCGGCCACTTCCGGCCACAGGCCCTGACCACAAACCTCGGCCCTTTACCCGGACAAACAACACTCACCTGCCCCGGTTCTGAATGGCAGATTGCAGGAGCCACATGGCATTTTCAAACCAGCCTGACTTGGCACTGGTGCCACCTTGGGTCTGGGAACCATCCTGCATATCATGGAATTCCAGGAGCCCGCCGGCCAATTAGGGCACAGGGTTTGAAGACAAACTTCAGGCCTTTTCCCGCAGAAACAAAACTCACCCGTCCTGATTCTGGACGTCAGTTTGCAGGAGCCACTTGGCACTGTCAAACCAGCCCGACTTGGAAGTGGTGCCATCTTGGGTCTGGGAACCATCCTGCATATCATGGAATTCCGGGAGCCACCCGGCCAATTAGAGCACGGGGTTTGAAGACAAACTTCAGGCCTTTTCCCGCAGAAACCAAACTCACCCGTCCTGATTCTGGACATCAGTTTGCAGGAGCCACTTGGCACTGTCAAACCAGCCCGACTTTCAAGTGGTGCCAGCTTGGGTCTGGGAACCATCCTGCGTATCGCAGAATTTCAGGAGGCATCAGGCCCCTTCCGGCCACAGGCCCTGAACACAAACCTCGGCCCTTTACCCGGACAAACAACACTCACCTGCCCCGGTTCTGAATGGCAGATTGCAGGAGCCACATGGCATCGTCAAACCAGCCTGACTTGGCACTGGTGCCACCTTGGGTCTGGGAACCATCCTGCATATTATGGAATTCCAGGAGCGAGCCGGCCAATTAGGGCACGGGGTTTGAAGACAAACTTCAGGCCTTTTCCCGCAGAAACCAAACTCACCTGTCCTGATTCTGGACGTCAGTTTGCAGGAGCCACTTGGCACTGTCAAACCAGCCCGACTTGGAAGTGGTGCCATCTTGGGTCTGGAAACCATCCTGCGTATCGCAGAATTTCAGGAGGCAGCCGGCCACTTCCGGCCACAGGCCCTGAACACAAACCTCGGCCTTTTACCCGGACAAACAACACTCACCTGCCCCGGTTCTGAATGGCAGATTGCAGGAGCCACATGGCATTGTCAAACCAGCCTGACTTGGCACTGGTGCCACCTTGGGTCTGGGAACCATCCTGCATATCATGGAATTCCAGGAGCCCGCCGGCCAATTAGGGCACAGGGTTTGAAGACAAACTTCAGGCCTTTTCCCGCAGAAACCAAACTCACCCGTCCTGATTCTGGACGTCAGTTTGCAGGAGCCACTTGGCACTGTCAAACCAGCCCGACTTTCAAGTGGTGCCAGCTTGGGTCTGGGAACCATCCTGCATATCATGGAATTCCGGGAGCCACCCGGCCAATTAGAGCACGGGGTTTGAAGACAAACTTCAGGCCTTTTCCCGCACAAACCAAACTCACCCGTCCTGATTCTGGACGTCAGTTTGCAGGAGCCACTTGGCACTGTCAAACCAGCCCGACATTCAAGTGGTGCCAGCTTTGGTCTGGGAACCATCCTGCGTATCGCAGAATTTCAGGAGGCAGCCGGCCACTTCCTACCACAGGCCCTGAACACAAACCTCGGCCCTTTACCCGGACAAACAACACTCACCTGCCCCGGTTCTGAATGGCAGATTGCAGGAGCCACATGGCATTGTCAAACCAGCCTGACTTGGCACTGGTGCCACCTTGGGTCTGGGAACCATCCTGCATATCATGGAATTCCAAGAGCCAGCCAGCCAATTAGGGCACAGGGTTTGAAGACAAACTTCAGGCCTTTTCCCGCAGAAACCAAACTCACCCATCCTGATTCTGGACGTCAGTTTGCAGGAGCCACTTGGCACTGTCAAACCAGCCCGACTTTCAAGTGGTGCCAGCTTGGGTCTGGGAACCATCCTGCGTATCGCAGAATTTCAGGAGGCAGCCGGCCACTTCCGGCCACAGGCCCTGAACACAAACCTCGGCCCTTTACCCGGACAAACAACACTCACCTGGCCCGGTACTGAATGGCAGATTGCAGGAGCCACATGGCATTGTCAAACCAGCCTGACTTGGCACTGGTGCCACCTTGGGTCTGGGAACCATCCTGCATATCATGGAATTCCAGGAGCCAGCTGGCCAATTAGGGCACGGGGTTTGAAGACAAACTTCAGGCCTTTTCCCGCAGAAACCAAACTCACCCGTCCTGATTCTGGACGTCAGTTTGCAGGAGCCACTTGGCACTGTCAAACCAGCCCGACTTGGAAGTGGTGCCACCTTGGGTCTGGGAACCATCCTGCATTTCATGGAATTCCGGGAGCCAGCCGGCCAATTAGAGCACAGGGTTTGAAGACAAACTTCAGGCCTTTACCCGCAGAAACCAAACTCACCTGGCCCGGTACTGGACAGCAAGGTACAGGAGCCACTTGGCACTGTCAAACCAGCCCAACTTTCAAGTGGTGCCAGCTTGGGTCTGGGAATAATTCTGCGAATCATGGAATTTCAGGAGCCAGGCTGCCCCTCCAGACCACAGGCTGTGAACACCAACCTCGGCCCTTTTCCCTGGCAAAAAAACGTCACCTGGCCTGGTTCTAAATGGGGGATTTCAGGAGCCACTTGGAACTGTTAAACCAGCCTGCCTTGGCACTGGTGCCTGCTTCGGTCTGGGAACCATCCTGCATATCGCAGAACTTCAGGAGGCAGCCGGCCACAGGCCCTGAACATAAAGCTCGGCCTTTTTCCCGGACAAACAACACTCACCTGTCCTGATTCTGGACGTCAGTTTGCAGGAGCCACTTGGCACTGTCAAACCAGCCCGACTTTCAAGTGGTGCCAGCTTCGGTCTGGAAACCATCCTGCGTATCGCAGAATTTCAGGAGGCAGCCGGCCACTTCCGGCCACAGGCCCTGAACACAAACCTTGGCCCTTTACCCGGACAAACAACACTCACCTGCCCCGGTTCTGAATGGCAGATTGCAGGAGCCACATGGCATTGTCAAACCAGCCTGACTTGGCACTGGTGCCACCTTGGGTCTGGGAACCATCCTGCATACTATGGAATTCCAGGAGCCAGCCGGCCAATTAGGGCACAGGGTTTGAAGACAAACTTCAGGCCTTTTCCCGCAGAAACCAAACTCACCCATCCGGATTCTGGACGTCAGTTTGCAGGAGCCACTTGGCACTGTCAAACCAGCCCGACTTGGAAGTGGTGCCACCTTGGGTCTGGGAACCATCCTGCATATCGTGGAATTCCGGGAGCCAGCCGGCCAATTAGAGCACAGGGTTTGAAGACAAACTTCAGGCCTTTTCCCGCAGAAACCAAACTCACCCGTCCTGATTCTGGACGTCAGTTTGCAGGAGCCACTTGGCACTGTCAAACCAGCCCGACTTTCAAGTGGTGCCAGCTTCGGTCTGCGAACCATCCTGCGTATCGCAGAATTTCAGGAGGCAGCCGGCCACTTCCGGCCACAGGCCCTGAACACAAACCTCGGCCCTTTACCCGGACAAACAACACTCACCTGCCCCGGTTCGGAATGGCAGATTGCAGGAGCCACATGGCATTGTCAAACCAGCCTGACTTGGCACTGGTGCCACCTTGGGTCTGGGAACCATCCTGCATATTATGGAATTCCAGGAGCCAGCCAGCCAATTAGGGCACAGGGTTTGAAGACAAACTTCAGGCCTTTTCCCGCAGAAACCAAACTCACCGCCCTGGTTCTGGACGTCAGGTTGCAGGAGCCACTTGGCACTGTCAAACCAGCCCGACTTTCAAGTGGTGCCAGCTTGGGTCTGGGAACAATCCTGCCAATCATGGAATTTCAGGAGCCAGCCTGCCACTCCAGGCCACAGGCCCTGAACACCAACCTTGGCCTTTTTCCCGGACAAATCAAACTCACCTGACCCGGTATAGGATGGCAGGTTGCAGGAGCCACATGGCATTGTCAAACCAGCCTGACTTGGCACTGGTGCCACCTTGGGTCTGGGAACCATCCTGCATATCATGGAATTCCAGGAGCCCGCCGGCCAATTAGGGCACAGGGTTTGAAGACAAACTTCAGGCCTTTTCCCGCAGAAACCAAAGTCACCCATCCGGATTCTGGCTGTCAGTTTGCAGGAGCCACTTGGCACTGTCAAACCAGCCCGACTTGGAAGTGGTGCCATCTTGGGTCTGGGAACCATCCTGCATATCATGGAATTCCGGGAGCCACCCGGCCAATTAGAGCACGGGGTTTGAAGACAAACTTCAGGCCTTTTCCCGCAGAAACCAAACTCACCCGTCCTGATTCTGGACGTCAGTTTGCAGGAGCCACTTGGCACTGTCAAACCAGCCCGACTTGGAAGTGGTGCCAGCTTTGGTCTGGGAACCATCCTGCGTATCGCAGAATTTCAGGAGGCAGCAGGCCCCTTCCGGCCACAGGCCCTGAACACAAACCTCGGCCCTTTACCCGGACAAACAACACTCACCTGCCCCGGTTCTGAATGGCAGATTGCAGGAGCCACATGGCATTGTCAAACCAGCCTGACTTGGCACTGGTGCCACCTTGGGTCTGGGAACCATCCTGCATATTATGGAATTCCAGGAGCCAGCCAGCCAATTAGGGCACAGGGTTTGAAGACAAACTTCAGGCCTTTTCCCGCAGAAACCAAACCCACCCGTCCTGATTCTGGACGTCAGTTTGCAGGAGCCACTTGGCACTGTCAAACCAGCCCGACTTTCAAGTGGTGCCAGCTTGGGTCTGGGAACCATCCTGCGTATCGCAGAATTTCAGGAGGCAGCCGGCCACTTCCGGCCACAGGCCCTGAACACAAACCTCGGCCCTTTACCTGGACAAACATCACTCACCTTCCCCGGTTCTGAATGGCAGATTGCGGGAGCCACATGGCATTGTCAAACCAGCCTGACTTGGCACTGGTGCCACCTTGGGTCTGGGAACCATCCGGCATATTATGGAATTCCAGGAGCGAGCCGGCCAATTAGGGCACGGGGTTTGAAGACAAACTTCAGGCCTTTTCCCGCAGAAACCAAACTCACCTGTCCTGATTCTGGACGTCAGTTTGCAGGAGCCACTTGGCACTGTCAAACCAGCCCGACTTTCAAGTGGTGCCAGCTTGGGTCTGGAAACCATCCTGCGTATCGCAGAATTTCAGGAGGCAGCCGGCCACTTCCGGCCACAGGCCCTGACCACAAACCTCGGCCTTTTACCCGGACAAACAACACTCACCTGCCCCGGTTCTGAATGGCAGATTGCAGGAGCCACATGGCATTGTCAAACCAGCCTGACTTGGCACTGGTGCCACCTTGGGTCTGGGAACCATCCTGCATATCATGGAATTCCAGGAGCCCGCCGGCCAATTAGGGCACAGGGTTTGAAGACAAACTTCAGGCCTTTTCCCGCAGAAACCAAACTCACCCGTCCTGATTCTGGACCTCAGTTTGCAGGAGCCACTTGGCACTGTCAAACCAGCCCGACTTTCAAGTGGTGCCAGCTTGGGTCTGGGAACCATCCTGCATATCATGGAATTCCGGGAGCCACCCGGCCAATTAGAGCACGGGGTTTGAAGACAAACTTCAGGCCTTTTCCCGCACAAACCAAACTCACCCGTCCTGATTCTGGACGTCAGTTTGCAGGAGCCACTTGGCACTGTCAAACCAGCCCGACTTTGAAGTGGTGCCAGCTTGGGTCTGGGAACCATCCTGCATATCATGGAATTCCAGGAGCCAGCCGGCCCATTAGGGCAGAGGTTTTGAAAAGAAACTTCAGGCCTTTTCCCGCAGAAACCAAAGTCACCCATCCTGATTCTGGACGTCAGTTTGCAGGAGCCACTTGGCACTGTCAAACCAGCCCGACTTTGAAGTGGTGCCAGCTTGGGTCTGGGAACCATCCTGCATATTATGGAATTCCAGGAGCCAGCCGGCCAATTGGGGCAGAGGGTTTGAAGACAAACTTCAGGCCTTTTCCCGCAGAAACCAAAGTCACCCATCCTGATTCTGGACGTCAGTTTGCAGGAGCCACTTGGCACTGTCAAACCAGCCCAACTTTGAAGTGGTGCCAGCTTGGGTCTGGGAACCATCCTGCATATCATGGAATTCCAGGAGCCAGCCGGCCAATTGGGGCACAGGGTTTGAAGACAAACTTCAGGCCTTTTCCCGCAGAAACCAAACTCATCCGTCCTGATTCTGGACGTGAGGTTGCAGGAGCCACTTGGCACTGTCAAACCAGCCCGACTTTGAAGTGGTGCCAGCTTGGGTCTGGGAACAATCCTGCGAATCATGGAATTTCAGGAGCCAGGCTGCCCCTCCAGACCACAGGCCGTGAACACCAACCTCGGCCCTTTTCCCTGGCAAAAAAAAACCTCACCTGGCCTAGTTCTAGATGGGAGAATGTAGGAGCCCCTTGGCACTGTCAAAGCAGCCAAACTTGGGACTGGTGCCAGCTTGGGCCGGGGAACCATCCTGCATGCCATGGAATTTCAGGAGCCAGCCTGCCACTCCAGGCCACAAGGCCACGAACACAGACCTCGGGCCTTTTCCCTGGGAAAAAAAAAAGCACTTCGCCTGCTTCAGGAGGGCAGATTGCAGGAGCCACATAGCACTGTTAAACCAGTGCGACTTCGAAGTGGTGCCAGCTTGGGTCTGGGAACCATCCTGCGTATTGCAGAACTTCAGGAGGCAGCCGGCCACTTCCGGCCACAGGCCCCGAACATAAAGCTCGGCCTTTTTCCCGGACAAACCAAACTCACCTGGCCCGGTACAGGATGGCAGGTTGCAGGAGCCACTTGGCATTGTCAAACCAGCCCGACTTTGAAGTGGTGCCACCTTGGGTCTGTGAACCATCCTGCATATCATGGAATTCCAGGAGCCAGCCGGCCAATTAGGGCACAGGGTTTGAAGAGCAACCTCGGCCCTTTTCCCGGACAAACCAATTTCACCTGGCCCTGTACTGGACATCAGGTTGCAGCAGCCACTTGGCACTGTCAAACCAGCCCAACTTTGAAGTGGTGCCAGCTTCGGTCTGGGAAACATCCTGCATATCGCAGAACTTCAGGAGGCAGCCAGCCACTTCCAGCCACAGGCCACCAGACACAAACCTCAGCCCTTTTCCCTGGCAAACCAAACTCACCTGGCCCGGTACAGGACGTCAGGTTGCAGGAGCCACTTGGCACTGTCAAAGAAGCCACACTTGGGACTGCGACCAGCTTGGGTCTGGGAACCATCCTGCATATCATGGAATTCCAGGAGCCAGCCGGCCAATTAGGCCACAGGGTTTGAAGACAAACTTCAGCCTTTTTCCCGCACAAACCAAACTCACCTGGCCCGGTACTGGACAGCAAGGTACAGGAGCCACTTGGCACTGTCAAACCAGCCCAACTTTCAAGTGGTGCCAGCTTGGGTCTGGGAACAATCCTGCGAATCATGGAATTTCAGGAGCCAGGCTGCCCCTCCAGACCACAGGCTGTGAACACCAACCTCGGCCCTTTTCCCTGGCAAAAAAACCTCACCTGGCCTGGTTCTAGATGGGAGATTGCAGGAGCCACTTGGTACTGTTAAACCAGCCTGCCTTGGCACTGGTGCCTGCTTGGGTCTGGGAACCATCCTGCATATCATGGAATTTCAGGAGCCAGCCGGCAAATTAGGACACAGGGTTTGAAGAGCAACCTCGGCCCTTTTCCTGCAGAAACCAATTTCACCTGGCCCGGTACTGGACATCAGGTTGCAGCAGCCACTTGGCACTGTCAAACCAGCCCAATTTGAAGTGGTGCCAGCTTGGGTCTGGGAACCATCCTGCATATCGCAGAACTTCAGAAGGCAGCCGGCCACAGGCCCCGAACATAAAGCTCAGCCTTTTTCCCGGACAAACCAAACTCACCTGGCCCGGTACAGGATGGCAGGTTGCAGGAGCCACTTGGCACTGTCAAACCAGCCCGACTTTGAAGTGGTGCCAGCTTGGGTCTGGGAACCATCCTGCATATCATGGAATTCCAGGAGCCAGCCGGCCAATTAGGCCACAGGGTTTGAAGACAAATTTCAGGCCTTTTCCCGCAGAAACCAAACCCACGGTCCTGGTTCTGGACGTCAGGTTGCAGGAGCCACTTGGCATTGTCAAACCAGCCCGACTTTGAAGTGGTGCCACCTTGGGTCTGGGAACCATCCTGCATATCATGGAATTCCAGGAGCCAGCCGGCCAATTAGGGCAGAGGGTTTGAAAAGAAACTTCAGGCCTTTTCCCGCAGAAACCAAAGTCACCCATCCTGATTCTGGACGTCAGTTTGCAGGAGCCACTTGGCACTGTCAAACCAGCCCGACTTTGAAGTGGTGCCAGCTTGGGTCTGGGAACCATCCTGCATATCATGGAATTCCAGGAGCCAGCCGGCCAATTGGGGCAGAGGGTTTGAAGACAAACTTCAGGCCTTTTCCCGCAGAAACCAAAGTCACCCATCCTGATTCTGGACGTCAGTTTGCAGGAGCCACTTGGCACTGTCAAACCAGCCCAACTTTGAAGTGGTGCCAGCTTGGGTCTGGGAACCATCCTGCATATCATGGAATTCCAGGAGCCAGCTGGCCAATTGGGGCACAGGGTTTGAAGACAAACTTCAGGCCTTTTCCCGCAGAAACCAAACTCATCCGTCCTGATTCTGGACGTGAGGTTGCAGGAGCCACTTGGCACTGTCAAACCAGCCCGACTTTCAAGTGGTGCCAGCTTGGGTTTGGGAACAATCCTGCGAATCATGGAATTTCAGGAGCCAGGCTGCCCCTCCAGACCACAGGCCGTGAACACCAACCTCGGCCCTTTTCCCTGGCAAAAAAAAACCTCACCTGGCCTAGTTCTAGATGGGAGAATGTAGGAGCCCCTTGGCACTGTCAAAGCAGCCAAACTTGGGACTGGTGCCAGCTTGGGCCGGGGAGCCATCCTGCATGCCATGGAATTTCAGGAGCCAGCCTGCCACTCCAGGCCACAAGGCCACGAACACAGACCTCGGGCCTTTTCCCTGGGAAAAAAAAAAGCACTTCGCCTGCTTCAGGAGGGCAGATTGCAGGAGCCACATACCACTGTTAAACCAGTGCGACTTCGAAGTGGTGCCAGCTTGGGTCTGGGAACCATCCTGCGTATTGCAGAACTTCAGGAGGCAGCCGGCCACTTCCGTCCACAGGCCCCGAACATAAAGCTCGGCCTTTTTCCCGGACAAACCAAACTCACCTGGCCCGGTACAGGATGGCAGGTTGCAGGAGCCACTTGGCATTGTCAAACCACCCCGACTTTGAAGTGGTGCCACCTTGGGTCTGTGAACCATCCTGCATATCATGGAATTCCAGGAGCCAGCCGGCCAATTAGGGCACAGGGTTTGAAGAGCAACCTCGGCCCTTTTCCCGGACAAACCAATTTCACCTGGCCCTGTACTGGACATCAGGTTGCAGCAGCCACTTGGCACTGTCAAACCAGCCCAACTTTGAAGTGGTGCCAGCTTCGGTCTGGGAAACATCCTGCATATCGCAGAACTTCAGGAGGCAGCCAGCCACTTCCAGCCACAGGCCACCAGACACAAACCTCAGCCCTTTTCCCTGGCAAACCAAACTCACCTGGCCCGGTACAGGACGTCAGGTTGCAGGAGCCACTTGGCACTGTCAAAGAAGCCACACTTGGGACTGCGACCAGCTTGGGTCTGGGAACCATCCTGCATATCATGGAATTCCAGGAGCCAGCCGGCCAATTAGGCCACAGGGTTTGAAGACAAACTTCAGCCTTTTTCCCGCACAAACCAAACTCACCTGGCCCGGTACTGGACAGCAAGGTACAGGAGCCACTTGGCACTGTCAAACCAGCCCAACTTTCAAGTGGTGCCAGCTTGGGTCTGGGAACAATCCTGCGAATCATGGAATTTCAGGAGCCAGGCTGCCCCTCCAGACCACAGGCTGTGAACACCAACCTCGGCCCTTTTCCCTGGCAAAAAAACCTCACCTGGCCTGGTTCTAGATGGGAGATTGCAGGAGCCACTTGGTACTGTTAAACCAGCCTGCCTTGGCACTGGTGCCTGCTTGGGTCTGGGAACCATCCTGCATATCATGGAATTTCAGGAGCCAGCCGGCAAATTAGGCCACAGGGTTTGAAGAGCAACCTCGGCCCTTTTCCCGGACAAACCAATTTCACCTGGCCCTGTACTGGACATCAGCTTGCAGCAGCCACTTGGCACTGTCAAACCAGCCCAACTTTGAAGTGGTGCCAGCTTGGGTCTGGGAAACATCCTGCATATCGCAGAACTTCAGGAGGCAGCCAGCCACTTCCAGCCACAGGCCACCAGACACAAACCTCGACCCTTTTCCCTGGCAAACCAAACTCACCTGGCCCCGTACAGGACGGCAGATTGCAGCAGCCACTTGGCACTGTCAAAGAAGCCACACTTGGGACTGCGGCCAGCTTGGGTCTGGGAACCATCCTGCATATCATGGAATTCCAGGAGCCAGCCTGGCACTCCAGGCCACAGGCCCTGAACACCAACCTTGGCCTTTTTCCCTGGAAAATAAAAAGCACTGGGCCTGCTTCAGGAGGGCAGATGGCAGGAGCCACATAGCACTGTTAAACCACTGCGACTTTGAAGCGGTGCCAGCTTGGGTCTGTGAACCATCCTGCATATCATGGAATTCCAGGAGCCAGCCGGCCAATTGGGGCAGAGGGTTTGAAGACAAACTTCAGCCCTTTTCCCGGACAAACCAAACTCATCCGTCCTGATTCTGGACGTGAAGTTGCAGGAGCCACTTGGCACTGTCAAACCAGCCCGACTTTCAAGTGGTGCCAGCTTGGGTCTGGGAACCATCCTGCATATCATGGAATTTCAGGAGCCAGCCGGCAAATTAGGCCACAGGGTTTGAAGAGCAACCTCGGCCCTTTTCCCGGACAAACCAATTTCACCTGGCCCGGTACTGGACATCAGGTTGCAGCAGCCACTTGGCACTGTCAAACCAGCCCAACTTTGAAGTGGTGCCAGCTTGGGTCTGGGAACCATCCTGCATATCGCAGAACTTCAGGAGGCAGCCAGCCACTTCCAGCCACAGGCCACCAGACACAAACCTTGACCCTTTTCCCTGGCAAACCAAACTCACCTGGCCCGGTACAGGACGGCAGATTGCAGCAGCCACTTGGCACTGTCAAAGAAGCCACACTTGGGACTGCGGCCACCTTGGGTCTGGGAACCATCCTGCATATCATGGAATTCCAGGAGCCAGCCTGGCACTCCAGGCCACAGGCCCTGAACACCAACCTTGGCCTTTTTCCCTGGAAAAAAAAAAGCACTGGGCCTGCTTCAGGAGGGCAGATGGCAGGAGCCACATAGCACTGTTAAACCACTGCGACTTTGAAGCGGTGCCAGCTTGGGTCTGGGAACCATCCTGCATATCATGGAATTCCAGGAGCCAGCTGGCCAATTAGGGCACGGGGTTTCAAGACAAACTTCAGGCCTTTTCCCGCAGAAACCAAAGTCACCCATCCTGATTCTGGACGTCAGTTTGCAGGAGCCACTTGGCACTGTCAAACCAGCCCGACTTTGAAGTGGTGCCAGCTTGGGTCTGGGAACCATCCTGCATATCATGGAAATCCAGGAGCCAGCCGGCCAATTAGGCCACAGGGTTTGAAGACAAACTTCAGCCCTTTTCCCGGACAAACCAAACTCATCCGTCCTGATTCTGGACGTCAGGTTGCAGGAGCCACTTGGCACTGTCAAACCAGCCCGACTTTGAAGTGGTGCCAGCTTGGGTCTGGGAACAATCCTGCGAATCATGGAATTTCAGGAGCCAGCCTTGCACTCCTGACCACAGGCCGTGAACACCAACCTCCGCCCTTTTCCCTGGGAAAAAAACCCCTCACCTTGCCTAGTTCTAGATGGGAGAATGTAGGAGCCCCTTGGCACTGTCAAAGCAGCCAAACTTGGGACTGGTGCCAGCTTGGGCCGGGGAACCATCCTGCGTGCCATGCAATTTCAGGAGCCAGCCTGCCACTCCAGGCCACAAGGCCACGAACACAGACCTCGGGCCTTTTCCCTGGGAAAAAAAAAAGCACTGGGCCTGCTTCAGGGGGGCAGATTGCAGGAGCCACATATCACTGTTAAACCAGCCCAACTTTGAAGTGGTGCCAGCTTGGGTCTGGGAACCATCCTGCATATCGCAGAACTTCAGGAGGCAGCCAGCCACTTCCAGCCACAGGCCACCAGACACAAACCTCGGCCCTTTTCCCTGGCAAACCAAACTCACCTGGCCCGGTATAGGACGGCAGATTGCAGGAGCCACTTGGCACTGTCAAAGAAGCCACACTTGGGACTGCGACCAGCTTGGGTCTGGGAACCATCCTGCATATCATGGAATTCCAGGAGCCAGCCGGCCAATTAGGCCACAGGGTTTGAAGACAAACCTCAGCCTTTTTCCCGCACAAACCAAACTCACCTGGCCCGCTACTGGACAGCAAGGTACAGGAGCCACTTGGCACTGTCAAACCAGCCCAACTTTCAAGTGGTGCCAGCTTGGGTCTGGGAATAATCCTGCGAATCATGGAATTTCAGGAGCCAGGCTGCCCCTCCAGACCACAGGCTGTGAACACCAACCTCGGCCCTTTTCCCTGGCAAAAAAACCTCACCTGGCCTGGTTCTAGATGGGAGATTGCAGGAGCCACTTGGTACTGTTAAACCAGCCTGCCTTGGCACTGGTGCCTGCTTGGGTCTGGGAACCATCCTGCATATCATGGAATTTCAGGAGCCAGCCGGCAAATTAGGCCACAGGGTTTGAAGAGCAACCTCGGCCCTTTTCCTGCAGAAACCAATTTCACCTGGCCCGGTACTGGACATCAGGTTGCAGCAGCCACTTGGCACTGTCAAACCAGCCCAATTTGAAGTGGTGCCAGCTTGGGTCTGGGAACCATCCTGCATATCGCAGAACTTCAGAAGGCAGCCGGCCACAGGCCCCGAACATAAAGCTCAGCCTTTTTCCCGGACAAACCAAACTCACCTGGCCCGGTACAGGATGGCAGGTTGCAGGAGCCACTTGGCACTGTCAAACCAGCCCGACTTTGAAGTGGTGCCAGCTTTGGTCTGGGAACCATCCTGCATATCATGGAATTCCAGGAGCCAGCCGGCCAATTGGGGCAGAGGGTTTGAAGACAAACTTCAGCCCTTTTCCCGGACAAACCAAACTCATCCGTCCTGATTCTGGACGTCAGGTTGCAGGAGCCACTTGGCACTGTCAAACCAGCCCGACTTTGAAGTGGTGCCAGCTTGGGTCTGGGAACCATCCTGCATATCATGGAATTCCAGAAGCCAGCCGGCCAATTAGGCCACAGGGTTTGAAGACAAACTTCAGGCCTTTTCCCGCAGAAACCAAAGTCACCCATCCTGATTCTGGACGTCAGTTTGCAGGAGCCACTTGGCACTGTCAAACCAGCCCGACTTTGAAGTGGTGCCAGCTTGGGTCTGGGAACAATCCTGCGAATCATGGAATTTCAGGAGCCAGGCTGCCCCTCCAGACCACAGGCTGTGAACACCAACCTCGGCCCTTTTCCCTGGCAAAAAAACCTCACCTGGCCTGGTTTTAGATGGGAGATTGCAGGAGCCACTTGGTACTGTTAAACCAGCCTGCCTTGGCACTGGTGCCTGCTTGGGTCTGGGAACCATCCTGCATATCATGGAATTTCAGGAGCCAGCCGGCAAATTAGGCCACAGGGTTTGAAGAGCAACCTCGGCCCTTTTCCCGGACAAACCAATTTCACCTGGCCCGGTACAGGACGGCAGATTGCAGCAGCCACTTGGCACTGTCAAAGAAGCCACACTTGGGACTGCGGCCAGCTTGGGTCTGGGAACCATCCTCCATATCATGGAATTCCAGGAGCCAGCCTGGCACTCCAGGCCACAGGCCCTGAACACCAACCTTGGCCTTTTTCCCTGGAAAAAAAAAAGCACTGGGCCTGCTTCAGGAGGGCAGATGGCAGGAGCCTCATAGCACTGTTAAACCACTGCGACTTTGAAGCGGTGCCAGCTTGGGTCTGGGAACCATCCTGCGTATTGCAGAACTTCAGGAGGCAGCCGGCCACAGGCCCCGAACATAAAGCTCAGCCTTTTTCCCGGACAAACCAAAGTCACCTGGCCCGGTACAGGATGGCAGGTTGCAGGAGCCACTTGGCACTGTCAAACCAGCCCGACTTTGAAGTGGTGCCAGCTTGGGTCTGGGAACCATCCTGCATATCATGGAAATCCAGGAGCCAGCCGGCCAATTAGGGCAGAGGGTTTGAAGACAAACTTCAGGCCTTTTCCCGCAGAAACCAAAGTCACCCATCCTGATTCTGGACGTCAGGATGCAGGGGCCACTTGGCACTGTCAAACCAGCCCGACTTTGAAGTGGTGCCAGCTTGGGTCTGGGAACCATCCTGCATATCATGGAAATCCAGGAGCCAGCCGGCCAATTAGGGCAGAGGGTTTGAAGACAAACTTCAGGCCTTTTCCCGCAGAAACCAAAGTCACCCATCCTGATTCTGGACGTCAGTTTGCAGGAGCCACTTGGCACTGTCAAACCAGCCCGACTTTGAAGTGGTGCCAGCTTGGGTCTGGGAACCATCCTGCATATCATGGAAATCCAGGAGCCAGCCGGCCAATTAGGGCAGAGGGTTTGAAGACAAACTTCAGGCCTTTTCCCGCAGAAACCAAAGTCACCCATCCTGATTCTGGACGTCAGGATGCAGGGGCCACTTGGCACTGTCAAACCAGCCTGGCTTTCAAGTGGTGCCAGCTTGGGTCTGGGAACCATCCTGCATATCGCAGAACTTCAGGAGGCAGCCAGCCACTTCCAGCCACAGGCCACCAGACACAAACCTCGGCCCTTTTCACTGGTAAACCAAACTCACCTGGCCCGGTACAGGACATAAGGTTGCAGGAGCCACTTGGCACTGTCAAAGCAGCCAAACTTGGGACTGGTGCCAGCTTGGGCCGGGGAACCATCCTGCGTGCCATGCAATTTCAGGAGCCAGCCTGCCACTCCAGGCCACAAGGCCACGAACACAGACCTCGGGCCTTTTCCCTGGGAAAAAAAAAAGCACTGGGCCTGCTTCAGGAGGGCAGATGGCAGGAGCCACTTGGCACTGTCAAACCAGCCCGACTTTGAAGTGGTGCCAGCTTGGGTCTGGGAACCATCCTGCGAATCATGGAATTTCAGGAGCCAGCCTGGCACTCCTGACCACAGGCCGTGAACACCAACCTCCGCCCTTTTCCCTGGGAAAAAAACCCCTCACCTTGCCTAGTTCTAGATGGGAGAATGTAGGAGCCCCTTGGCACTGTCAAAGCAGCCAAACTTGGGACTGGTGCCAGCTTGGGCCGGGGAACCATCCTGCGTGCCATGCAATTTCAGGAGCCAGCCTGCCACTCCAGGCCACAAGGCCACGAACACAGACCTCGGGCCTTTTCCCTGGGAAAAAAAAAAGCACTGGGCCTGCTTCAGGAGGGCAGATGGCAGGAGCCACATAGCACTGTTAAACCACTGCGACTTTGAAGCGGTGCCAGCTTGGGTCTGGGAACCATCCTGCATATCATGGAATTCCAGGAGCCAGCTGGCCAATTAGGGCACAGGGTTTGAAGACAAACTTCAGGCCTCTTCCCGCAGAAACCAAACTCACCCATCCGGATTCTGGACGTCAGTTTGCAGGAGCCACTTGGCACTGTCAAACCAGCCCGACTTTGAAGTGGTGCCATCTTGGGTCTGGGAACCATCCTGCATATCATGGAATTCCAGGAGCCAGCCGGCCAATTGGGGCACAGGGTTTGAAGACAAACTTCAGGCCTTTTCCCGCAGAAACCAAAGTCACCCATCCTGATTCTGGACGTCAGTTTGCAGGAGCCACTTGGCACTGTCAAACCAGCCCGACTTTCAAGTGGTGCCAGCTTGGGTCTGGGAACCATCCTGCATATCATGGAATTCCAGGAGCCAGCCGTCCAATTAGGCCACAGGGTTTGAAGACAAACTTCAGGCCTTTTCCTGCAGAAACCAAAGTCACCCATCCTGATTCTGGACGTCAGTTTGCAGGAGCCACTTGGCACTGTCAAACCAGCCCGACTTTGAAGTGGTGCCAGCTTGGGTCTGGGAACCATCCTGCATATCATGGAATTCCAGGAGGCAGCCGGCCAATTAGGCCACAGGGTTTGAAGACAAACTTCAGGCCTTTTCCCGCAGAAACCAAACTCACGGTCCTGGTTCTGGACGTCAGTTTGCAGGAGCCACTTGGCACTGTCAAACCAGCCCGACTTTGAAGTGGTGCCAGCTTTGGTCTGGGAACCATCCTGCATATCATGGAATTCCAGGAGCCAGCCGGCCAATTGGGGCAGAGGGTTTGAAGACAAACTTCAGCCCTTTTCCTGGACAAACCAAACTCATCCGTCCTGATTCTGGACGTCAGGTTGCAGGAGCCACTTGGCACTGTCAAACCAGCCCGACTTTGAAGTGGTGCCAGCTTGGGTCTGGGAACCATCCTGCATATCATGGAAATCCAGGAGCCAGCCGGCCAATTAGGGCAGAGGGTTTGAAAAGAAACTTCAGGCCTTTTCCCGCAGAAACCAAAGTCACCCATCCTGATTCTGGACGTCAGTTTGCAGGAGCCACTTGGCACTGTCAAACCAGCCCGACTTTGAAGTGGTGCCAGCTTGGGTCTGGGAACAATCCTGCGAATCATGGAATTTCAGGAGCCAGCCTGGCACTCCTGACCACAGGCCGTGAACACCAACCTCCGCCCTTTTCCCTGGGAAAAAAACCCCTCACCTTGCCTAGTTCTAGATGGGAGAATGTAGGAGCCCCTTGGCACTGTCAAAGCAGCCAAACTTGGGACTGGTGCCAGCTTGGGCCAGGGAACCATCCTGCGTGCCATGCAATTTCAGGAGCCAGCCTGCCACTCCAGGCCACAAGGCCACGAACACAGACCTCGGGCCTTTTCCCTGGGAAAAAAAAAAGCACTGGGCCTGCTTCAGGGGGGCAGATTTCAGGAGCCACATATCACTGTTAAACCAGTGCGACTTTGAAGTGGTGCCAGCTTGGGTCTGGGAACCATCCTGCATATCATGGAATTCCAGGAGCCAGCCGGCCAATTAGGCCACAGGGTTTAAGACAAACCTCAGCCTTTTTCCTGCACAAACCAAACTCACCTGGCCCGGTACTGGACAGCAAGGTACAGGAGCCACTTGTCACTGTCAAACTAGCCCAACTTTCAAGTGGTGCCAGCTTGGGTCTGGGAATAATCCTGCGAATCATGGAATTTCAGGAGCCAGGCTGCCCCTCCAGACCACAGGCTGTGAACACCAACCTCGGCCCTTTTCCCTGGCAAAAAAACCTCACCTGGCCTGGTTCTAGATGGGAGATTGCAGGAGCCACTTGGTACTGTTAAACCAGCCTGCCTTGGCACTGGTGCCTGCTTGGGTCTGGGAACCATCCTGCATATCATGGAATTTCAGGAGCCAGCCGGCAAATTAGGCCACAGGGTTTGAAGAGCAACCTCGGCCCTTTTCCCGGACAAACCAAATTCACCTGGTCCGGTACTGGACATCAGGTTGCAGCAGCCACTTGGCACTGTCAAACCAGCCCCACTTTCATGTGGTGCCAGCTTGGTCTGGGAACCATCCTGCAAATCACGGAATTTCAGGAGCCAGCCTGCCACTCCCGACCACAGGCCTTGAACACCAACCTCAGCCTTTTTCCCTGGCAAAATAAACTCTCCTGGCCTGGTTCTAGATGGGAGATTGCAGAGGCCACTTGGCACTGTCAAAGCAGCCAAACTTGGGAGTGATGTCAGGTTGGGTCTGGGAACCATCCTGCGTGCCGTGGAAATTCAGAAGGCATCCGGCCAGTCCTGGCCACATGCCCCGAATACAAACCCCGGCTTTTTACCCACGCATACAAAACTCACCTGCCCCAGTACTGGATGGCAGATTGCAGGAGTCACTTTGAACTGTCCAACCAGCTCGATTTGCAAATAGTGCCAGATTCAGTCTGGAAGGAACCCAGGCCAGTGAGTTTTGTTTCCCAGGGAAAAGGGCCGAGGTTGGGGTTTGGGGGCGTTTGGCCCGGAGCGGCCTACTGCCTGCTGAAATTCCGCTTTGTGAAATATGTCTCCCAGACTCAAGTTACCACCACTGCAACGTCAGACTGCTTTGACAGTGCTAAGTGTCTCATGGCGTCTGCCATCAGGAACCTGGTCTAGTTAGTTTTGTTTTCAGGGAAAAGGGCCAGCACTGCCGTTCAGGGGCCTGTGGCCCAGAGCGGCCGGCTACACCCTGAAAATTGCGCATCGCGCCGGATATCTCCCAGATACAAGCTGCCGCCGCTGCAAAGTCACGCCGCTTTGGGAGTCTTACGTGCCTCCTGCAAACCTTCTCCAGCTGTCCCTCGCTGTTAAGGCTTTTTATTGAGGGAAATATTTCACTTTTTAAATTGCTGGAGGAATTTAAATTGAGGATAAGCCTTCTTTTCACCATATTTTTGGAGAATAAATTAAGGGGCAGAACTAGTTTATTTGCCGTTTTATCAGTTTCAGCAGAGCAAAGTGCCCCGGTTTCTCATTTTTACAGGTTCACTTGAAAGAAACTCTGTCTTTTTCAGCATTTTAAGGACTTAAATATTCATTTCCGGGCACTTCTTTCTGTGCCTTTGGACCAGCTATCTCAGAGAAGGGTGAGCCTGGCATGTACTTAACCCTTACACTGCCCAGGAGGTTTTTTTTTTCTTATTTCTGCTTATAATATAGATAGACCTAATTAGGACTCCTAAGGAGACTTAGGCTATTTACATTGTTAGTATTTCCCTCCACCCTACTTAGTCACACACAATGTACCACTCAGTAATCAGCAAGGAAAAATTATGTAAGTTAACAGCAAATTTCCCAATTTATCTAGCTACGCTACCTAAACACAAAGTTTTACGTCTTACCAGTTTTCTGTTCTTCTGCTCCAAGTAGTTGCTGCAAAAAAGAAAGCACAGATATTTTTCTGAAGAGCTTTCTTCTATAACCAGCCCTTTATTCCCCTTGAATTCAAGTCAGAGGAGCCAAACAGCTGCAGCCGCTCTGAGGGCTTTTATACCCGGTGGGATTTGCCCCCTCCCTTTTCCCGGGCACCATGGGAACGAGAGGCGGGCCCAATCAGGGGTATATTAACCCCAGCCTGTGGTGCAGGGCTCCATTCCCTCTCTGGGATGTGCTGGGATAAGAGCTCTCCTCTCATTTCAGCGAAGAGGCTCTTTCAGCTTATCTCAGCTTGTTTTCAGCAGGTGTTTCTGGGCCTCTAAAGCAACAGAGGCTTTGAAGATACTGTGAAGGAAACAGCATCGAATACAGGGAGTATTTAAGTTTGTGGTTTTGGGTTTTGTGTTTAGGGGTAGTAAAGCACATTTGTAATTTCTGGTTTTGTTCTTGTTTTGCTTTGTAATTTTTTTAGGAGGAGCACAGTTTCCAGAGACTCCAGGTTGTGTCAAGTACAAAACTTTTTTTCAGCAGATTCATCATGTCACAAGAGGGATCTTCCCAGTCTCAAAGATGATGTATGAGGCTGAGGCTTCAGGTCAGTTGAGGATTGCGATTAGGAGAGAGAGGGTGAGCAGGTATCCAGTTAGGGTTTATAGTGGGGGGCAGGGGGTTTGCAGGCAGCAGGGTGAGAAAGGGTGTTTATTTGAGGGCCCCCCCCCAGAAGGCTTTTCAGAAACCTAGCAGAGGCATTCCCGTGTCTCACAGCACACAAGGTCATCCACTGCCCTCACAGGAATGCCATTTAACTTTGTCTTTCTCTAACCCAGGTGCCACTCATAATACCGGCCACACCCTTGGAATCAGGATGAAGCCGGAGCCTGAAAGAGCCAGGCACACTCAGGAGAGGGCAAGTAGCTGACTGTCTGGGATTTGGCCCACATAACTCTGTACTCATACTTTGGTTTTGATTTTTTTTTTTGTAGCTGACCGAGAGGCTAACAGGCGATCGCAGGCTCCTCCGAGGCAGGCTCCTTTCAGGTGCAACGTGGATTCACATCAGCAATCATCCAAAAGATAAGTCAGGAGCCACAGCCTGGAGACGGGACAATGGGAGAGCAGCAGGTTGGGAGTTCCTGGGACAGATTTAAAAATTAGCAGAGTGAAAAGCAATCTTCTCCAAGGGGCCTCTTAGAACAGCTAAAGGGAGAGGCTCTACTTTTGATGGCAGCTTTCAGGCAGGCAGCGCAGAACAGTTCCGGTCCACGTCGTGTCGTCCAGTGTGCCGTGTTACCTAGTGTGTCTTTGGGGTTCCTTTTGCCTTTTCCCCTCGAGGCCCTCACCACGAGCATAATGTGTCGTGTTTATCGTCCCCCTGTTTGTCACGTTCTGTGTCATGGGTGTCTGCACACGTTTGTGCCAGAGCTGCTCTGCCCTGCCGCATAGCCTGCCGCAACAGGACAAGTCCCGGGGACTCGCAGCTTGTGGGGGATTGCCAGACTCTAGATGATATTCCTAGATAGACACAAGATATTTGTGGAGTTCTCTTGCAGCCCTTTGACTTTTGTCCTCACGCTCTTTCAGATGCAGAGGATAAAATCCAGGGCAAAATCCATCCACCCATCCCAGGTGAGAAGGTTCCCCATAGCAGGTCAGTCACTGTTTGTCTCTGCAGGGGGTGTGTAAAAGAGTGACTCTTCTACAGCACTGTTTTTTTTCTTTTTAGAAAGCCAAGCTGGATATCAGCAGTCAAGGTGAGGTGGGCAAGGTGAGCATTGAGTAGCATACAGAAGCAGTTGTTATTGCTCAGCCCTCACTTTCCGGTGCAACTCTAAGCATCTATTTCTGCGCCGTAGGCAATCCACTCGGAGTACGCCAAGCCCCAGTGGGGCCCCAGCAGCCGGGCATTCTAAAGAGAACGGTGAGTAGCAGAGACGCTGGGGTTTGGCCAGTGTGCTGCGGAGATCACGCATTAATATTTCGTTTTCTTTAATGTAGCAGATGAAGAAACAACAGGAAGTTGTCGAACAGCAGCGCCAGCAGGAACTTCCCAGATATCGAGGCCACCTTCTTTTGTACATGACACGGAGGCGCATCCCCAGATGTCCAGGAGATAAGTAGAGGGCTACGACCCACAGAGGCGGGATGAAAGTAGGGCGCAGGGTAGGGACCCACCGGAGGGGTTTTTGAGTCCCCTTTGGAGGTGGGGGTGTCCATGAAGTGGCCCTTTATGCCCCATAAAAGCAAAGCGTCCCTTTTGATGACAGAACCGAGGCGGGCAGGGCAGAGCAGTCCCGGTGTGTATCGTGTCATTTGTCTATCGTGCATTCTGTGTGTTTGGATGTGTCATGTCCTTTACCTTATGCCTTTGAGGGGCCTGTCAGAAACCCTGGCATCATTGTTAGCATCTGTGATCTTTGCATTCCTTGTCCTGGCACCAATGCCATAGAAGTTTTGACTCAGGAGCTCAGAGAGGCATCAGACTCTCTTCTCTCTTTGGAAGCATCCAGTCAGATGTCTTTTCAGGTCTTGTTCTGAGCTGTATGGACAGCTGCATCCTGCAAGGTTCTATTATGGCAGACTAAGACTTGTAAGAATGTGAGGACAGGTAGAGGATTTTGTGGCATCCATCTTTGCAGTTCTTGGAATCCATCCTTCAGTTAGCATCTTCTTCCTCCAGGTTTCTCTGAGCCTCATCAGCTCTCCGCCAGTTTTACCTCGGTCATCTCCTTTTGCATTCTCTCAGGTTTTGCAGCCATTTTCCTCGCTAAGAGATTTCTCTCTGTGTCTTGTGCTCTTTGTTTGTTCCGTCCCGTCCGTCCCGTGTCACGGGTGTCAGCACACATTTGTGCCGGAGGAGCTCTGCCCTGCCACATAGCCCGGTGCAATAGGAGAAGTCCCGGGGACTTGGGATTTGTAATCTGGGGCGTAGTTGGAATCTAGATGGGGTTTGCAGATGGACACAAGATATCTGGAGCTCTGAAGTTACCTTGCAACAGTTTGACTCTTGTCCTAACTTTTTTTTCAGATTCGGATGGATTTAATCTGTGCCAGAGGGTGGCATCCCGGGTAAGAGGTTTTTTCTGAGCAGGTGAGGCATCATTTGTCTCTGCAGCAGAAGTGTATATGGTGACTCTGTTACAGCTCTGTTCTTTGTGTTTCATTTTAGGAAGTGAGTCTGGATACCAGCAGTCAAGGTGAGCAGTGGAGAGAAGTAGTTATTGCTTAGCTCTCAACTTCTGGTGCAGCTCTAAGCTTCCATTCTCGTTTGTGCACTTTAGGCCATCCACTCGGAGCGTGCCAAGCCCCCGTCACTATGGTGCCATCCAGGTGGCCTTCAGCAGCTGCCAAGGAGTTGCGGTGAGTGGGGAAGTAGGGAGGAGGAGCGAGGGTCCCCTCAGGTTTCAGCCATGCCAAATCTCCTCATCTCCTCTTACCCCAGGCACCCCCTGCGACGAACGGCCTCGGTCTCCAAGCGTGCCCGAAGCGTGGGGCCCGAGCAGCTGAGCATTCATAGGAGAAAGGTGAGCAGCACACTTGTGGGGTTTTGGCCGACGTGCTGCCAAGATTGAGCACTGATGTTTGGTTTTCTTTAATCTAGCAGTCTAAGAGACAACAGCCTGGTGACAGCAGCAACTTCCCACGTGACGAGGCGGCCTTCCTTCGCACCTGAGACCAGCATCCCCAGATGTCTGAGAGATAAGTAGAGGGCTATGACGCACAGAGGGGATGAAAGCAGGGTGCTGGTTTGGGAATTACTGGGAGGGGTTTTTGGGTCTGCTTTGGAGGTGGGGTATGTTCATGAAGTGGCCCCTTAGGCCCCATAAAAACAAAGTCTCACTTTTGATCACAGTGCTGAGGTGTGCAGGGCAGAGCAGTCCTGGTGTGTATGCGTGTCACTTGTCTCTTGTGCATTATGTGTTGTTTGGATATGTCATGTCTTTTACCTTAGGCCTTTGAGGAGCCTGTGAGAAAGCTTGGCATCATTTTTAGCATCTGTGATCTCATTCCTTGCCCTGGCCCACATGCCATGGAACTTTTGACTCAGGAGCTCAGACAGGGATCAGAATTGCATCACTTTTTAGAAGCATCCAGTCAGATGTCTTGTCAGGTCTTGTTCTGAGCTGTATGGACAGCTGCATCCTGCAAGGTTCTATTATGGCAGACTAGGACTTGTAAGAATGTGACGGCAGGTAGAGGATTCTTGGGTATCCATCTTTGCAGTTCTTGGAATAAATCCTTCAGTTAGCATCTTCTTCCTCCAGGTTTCTCTGAGCCTCGTCAGCTTGCCAGCAGTTTTACCTCGGTCATCTCCTTTTATATTCTCTCAGGTTTTGCAGTCATCCTTCTTGCCTAGAGATTTCTGTCTGTGTCTTGTGCCCGCTGTTTGCCATGTCCCGTCTGTTCTGTGTCACAGGTGTCTGCACACATTTGTGCCGGAGCTGCTCTGCCCTGCCGCATAGCCTGGTGTAATAGGAAAAGCCCTGGGGAGTTGAAAATTGTAATGTGGGTTGTAGTTGGACTCTAAATGCTATTCCTTGATTTACTTAAGGTGTTTGCAGCTTTTGAGTTAGCCTGCAGGTGTTTGACATATGTTCTAACTCTCTTTTAGGTGCAGATGCCTTGCATCCATGGCAGAGCACCCCATCCTGGGTGAGGGGGTTCCCACAAGCAGGTCAGTCACCATTTGTCTTTGCAGGGGGAGTGTCAAGTGTGACCCTGTTACAGCGCTGTTCTTTGTCTTTATTTCTAGGAAGTATAGCTGGATCTCAGCAGTCAAGTTCAAGAAGGCCAGGTGAGCAGTGAAAAGTAGCCTTTCTTGTTGCTGAGGTCTCAGTTTCTGGGGCAAGTCTAAGTCTCCCTTCCCATTTTTGTGCCTTAGGCAATCCACTTGGCCCACATCAAGCTCCCATCCCCAACCGGCCGATGGATTTTCCACCCTTTTGAGCCCTGTCTTCCGGGTAGCTGTCAGGAAGCAGCGAGGAGTTGCGGTGAGTCGGGGAAGCAGGGAGGAGGAGCGAGGGTCCGCTCAGGTTTCAGCAAGGCCACATCACCTCCTTTCCTGTTAAGCCAGGTGTACCCCGTGACGACGGCGTCGGCCTCCAAGGGCGGCCGCAGCGTGGGACCTGAGGAGTTGGGCCTTCTTAGGAGAACGGTGAGTAGGAGACTCGTGGGGTTTTGGCCAATGGGCTGCCAAGATCAGGCACTGATGTTTGGTTTTCTTAAATCTAGCAGTGTAAGAGACACCAGCCTGGTGACAGCAGGACCTTCCCAGCCGGTGAGGCGGCCTTCCTTCTCGCCTGACACGGACCAGCATCCCCAGATGCCTGAGAGATAAATCGAGGGCCACGACCCCCAGAGGGGATGAAAGCGGGGGGCTGGGTCGGGACTCCCGGGGTTGGGAGGGGGGGTTTGAATTGGTTCTGTAGACGAGGGTAGCCAAGAAGTGCGCCCTTAGGCCCCATAAAAGCAAAGTCTCACTTTTGATCACAGGGCTGAGGTGCACAGGGCAGAGCAGTCCTGGTGTGTATTGTGTCACTTGTCCTTTGTGTGTTATGTGTTGTTTGGATATGTCATGTCTTTCATCTTAGCCCTTTGAGGGGCCTGTCAGAAACCTTGGCAGCACTCTTAGCATCCGTGATCTCCACGTTCTTGGCCCGGCCCTCATGCCGTGGAACTTTTCACTCAGGAGCTCAGACAGGTATCAGAATTGCATCTCTTTTTAGAAGCATCCAGTCAGATGTCTTTTCAGGTCTTGTTCTGAGCTGTATGGACAGCTGCATCCTGCAAGGTTCTGTTATGGCAGACTAGGACTTGTAAGAAAGTAAGGAGAGGCACAGGATTCAGACCATAGGGCCCCTGCGCATTCATCTTTGCAGTTCTTGGAATAAATCATTCAGTGTAGCATCTTCTTTCTCCAGGTTTCTCTGAGCCTCACCAGCTCATGATCAGTCTTACCTTGGTCATCTAATTTTGCATCCTCTTGGTCCTCGCAGTCATTCTTCTTGCCCAGAGATTTCTGTCTGTGTCTTGTGCCCACTGTTTGTCATGTCCCGTCCTTCCTGTGTCACGGGTGTCAGCACACATTTGTGCTGGAGCTGCTCTGCCCTGCCGCATGGCCTGGTGTAATAGGAAAAGCCCTGGGGAGTTGAAATTTGTAATGTGGGCTGTACTTGGACTCTAGATGCTATTCCTAGGTTGACATAAGGTGTTTGCAGCTTTTGAGTTATCCTGCAGGTATTTGACATATCTTCTAATTCTCTTTCAGGTGGAGATGCAGTACATCTGTGGCAGAGGGTTGGGGTTAGGAGGTGCCGAGCCTTCTTAGGAGAATGGTGAGTAGCAGGCTTGTGGGGTTTTGTCTGATGTGGTGCCAAGATCAGGCACTGATGTTTGGGTTTGTTTAATCTAGAAGTCTAAGAGACAACAGCCTGGTGAAAGCAGGAACTTCCCAGGTGACGAGGCGGCCTTCCTTCGCACCTGACACGGACCAGCATCTCCAGATGTCTGAAAGATAAGTCGAGGGCTACGACCCACAGAGGGGATGAAAGTGGGGTGCTGGGTCAGGATTCCCGGGGCGGGGTGGGGGGGATTGGGTTGGCTGTGGAGATGAGGGTAGACAAGAAGCGGGCCCTTAGGCCCCATGGAAGGAAAGTCTCACCTTCGATCACAGGGCTGAGGTGCGCAGGGCAGAGCAGTCCCGGTGTGTATTGTGTCACTTGTCTTTTGTGTGTTATGTGTTGTTTGGATATCTCATGTCTTTCATCTTGGCCCTTTGAGGGGCCTGTCCGACATCTTGGCACCAGTCTTAGCATCTCTGATCTCCACATTCCTTGGCCTGGCATCCATGCCATGGAAGTTTTGTCTCAGGAGCTCAGACAGGTATCAGAATTGCATCTCTCTTTGGAAGCATCCAGTCAGATGTCTTGTCAGGTCTTATTCTGAGCTGTATGGACAGCTATTCCCTGCCAGGATCCATTATGGCAGATTAGGACTTGTAAGAATGTCAGGACAGGTAGAGGATTCTGACTGTAGGATTCTTGGGCATCCATCCTTGCAGTTCTTGGAATAAATCATTCAGTGTAGCATTTTCTTCCTCCAGGTTTCTGTGTGCCTCATCAGCTCACCCTCAGTTTCACCTCGGTCATCTCCTTTTGCATTCTCTCAGTCCTTGCAGCCATTTTCCTTGCCAAGAGATTTCTATCTGTGTTGTGTCCCCATTGTCTGTCCCGTCCTGTCCTGTGTCACGGGTGTCAGCACACATTTGTGCTGGAGCTGCTCTGCCCTGCCGCATAGCCCGGCGCAGTACGATAAGTCCTGGGGCTTGGAGTTTGTAATGTGGGTTGTAGCTGGACTCTAGATGGGGTTTGAAGATGGACACAAGATATCTGGAGCTCTGAAGTTATCCTGCAACAGTTTGACTGTTAACTTTTTTTCAGATTCAGATGGATTAAATCCAGGGCAGAGCACACCATCCCAGGTGAGGGGATTCCCCGGAGCTGGTCAGTCACTGTTTGTCTCTGTAGAGGAGGCGTAAATGGTGGCTGTTACAGCAATGTTGTTTTTTCTCTCTTTTTAGGGAGTCAAGGCAGAGACCAGCAGTCAAAGCTGGGCAGGCAAGGTGAGCATTGAGTAGCTTACAGAAGCAGTTGTTATTGCTGAAGTCTCAGTTTACCGGTGCAGCTCTCAGATCTCCTCTTGTTCTTTTTTTTTTATTTTAGGTGGTCCACTTGCAATCTATCCTAGGCGAGCGTGCCCATGACAGGTGGGTGCAGGCTTAAGGTATTGGTGTGGCATACTCGTGAGGTTAGGGAGATTGTTTTCACAGTATCTCAGCATGCTTTTCTCCTTTGTTTCTTTGCAGGTGGTGTCACTGCCCTAGCCATGCCCAGGAACAGAGGGCAGGTGAGTCGCCGTTTAGGCAGGTTGACTCATAGGCGAGCGTTATGCAGCAGCATGCTGACCGTGTACTTTTTCTTTTTGCAGGTAACTTCCGGGCACCCTCCGGAGTCAAATCAAGATTTGAGGTGAGCCGGGCCAGGGGTGTGGAGGACTCCCGGGGGTTACTGTTTTTGAGGGCAATAGTCACGTTTTCTGTGTTGTCTTAGGTACCCCGAGGAGCCTCGTAGCCAAAGCTTGGAAACGGCAGCACCGAAGCACACACGGAGAACATCTCAACGTCCATGTCCAACCCAGGATGGATTTTGTCCGCTCCTATTCCAAAAGCTAAGTATCGGGGCCAGCGGTCGGGAGAAGGGGAAAAACCTTTACTATCACAGGGGGCAATTTCATGTCAGCTTAGCAGAGAGGTCTGTAGTGGGAGAGGCTCTCTGGAAGTAAAGGGGCAGGGTTTCTCCTCAGCCTCACCAGAGCCTTTGCCGGGCAGGGCAGTTCCAACCCATCCCCACTTTCTCACGAACTTTGCGTCGTCAGCCTCCTTCGACTCGACATCGTCACGGATCTTTCCCCCGAGGAGCTCGCCTTCAGGTCCGGAGCTATAGCCACGGTCGCCCGGCAGTCCGCTTCTTTCTCTAGGCTTACCGAGCCCTTCAATCATCCTCTTAACTGCTTTGGCAGTAACTTCTTTTAATGAGTTAGATTTCATCATCACACGCCATTGTCATAGGGCCTTCTTTCCTTTGGCATCATCAGCCTCCGGCTCATCTTGCGCTAGGAATCTCAGGTTCATCAGTTGAAAGCGCTAGGCAGTTTACAGTCGTCTCTGTGTTATGCCGTCTGCGTCTATGTCTTGTTGTCCGTGTCCGTGTTACGTAGTCTGTGTCCATTGTCTTCTGTCATAGGCCTTTGTTACATCTTGAGGCTTTACAGGCACTATTCTGTGCCGTATAGGCTGGATTTTACTCACATTCCTTCCCGGATATAGCTTATTCCGGCATCTTTACTTTTTACTCTTTGAGACAGGAAGGATTATACAAGGCGTTCTCATCCATCTTCCTTCTCGCTACCAGCTTCGGTAATGCCCTTTTTTCCACGCCATTCTTCTGGACTTTTAGAGGGAGCATCTTACACCCTCCTCACGTGATTGCAGTAATTCTATAGGTTCCATCTTCTCAAAGGGTATAGGGCTCAAGAATTAATCTTCCAGAGAGTTATCTCAAGTCCTGGCTTATATTGTATGTACCTATGTCCACTTATATTGTACATACCTATATTGTGTATACCTATGTTGGCTTCTGCTGTATGTACTTACACTGTACGTACCTAGCTTGGCTTATGCTGTATGTGCTTATATCGTATGTACCTATGTTGGCTTATATCGTATGTACTTACATTGTGTGTACCTATGTTGCTTTATATCGTGTGTACTTAGATTGTGTGTACCTATATTGGTTTATATCGTATGCGCCTATGTTGGCTTATATCATATGTACTTACATTGTGTGTACCTATATTGGCTTATATTGTGTGTACTTAGATTGTGTGTACCTATATTGGCTTATATTGTATGTACCTATGTTGCGTATACCTATGTTGGCTTATGCCGTATGTATTTACACTGTATGTACCTATATTGGTTTATATTGTGTGTACTTAGGTTGTGTGTACCTATATTGGCTTATATTGTGTGTACCTATGTTGTGTCTACCTATATTGGCTTATATTGTGTGTACTTAGATTGTGTGTACCTATATTGGCTTATATCGTATGTGCCTATGTTGGCTTATATTGTATGTACTTACATTGTGTGTACCTATGTTGCTTTATATTGTGTGTACTTAGATTGTGTGTACCTATATTGGCTTATATTGTATGTACCTATGTTGCGTATACCTATATTGGCTTATGCTGTATGTACTTACACTGTATGTACCTATATTGGCTTATATTGTATGTACCTATATTGGCTTATATTGTACGTACTTATATTGTGTGTACCTATATTGGCTTATATTGTGTGTACTTAGATTGTGTGTACCTATATTGGCTTATATTGTATGTACTTACATTGTGTGTACCTATGTTGGCTTATACTGTATGTACTTATACTTTATGTAAGTGCATTGCCTTCTATTGTGTATACTTACGTTGTACCACTTTTGGTTGGAGCTGCCCTGCCCTGGCATGTAGTCACAGTTAGGTAGAACAGTTATAAAACTTTACTGTTCATCTGTCCTTTATGGGATTTTGCGTAGAAAATTTATTGGTCCAGAGAGGGGACAAGTCCTAGCTGTCAGATAGCCACTTGTTGACCACTTGTTGTCTCACAGGTCCCCGAGGCTACCGATTTCCCCAGAACCTGCCATTTGACGTCAAGGGGCGGCAGCCAGAAGATGCATCGAAGCACCTTCTTCAACGTCTCAAAGAAGGGCACCGTGAACACGTAAGTGGGAAGAGCGTGTGAGAGCACGTGACCGTGTCTGTTTTTGTCAGGCAGGAGGATTTTTTTGGAGGCTCTGAGGAACGACGTTCCCGAGGAGCGGGGTGAACGAGTGCCGGGGGTTAGCAGAGTGGTTGGGGTGTGAGCCTGTGTGGCTTTGTGTGTAATCTGAAAGAAGTGTGCATGTGTGTGTGGGTTGAAGGGTTGTAACCTTGTATGACTTTTGCTTTTCAGGTTTTTCAATTAACTTGTAAATTTAGAATAAAAAATCCCCAGCCGGGGGTTTTTTTTTTTTCCCCCCCGGCTGGGTTTTTTTTTTCCTTGGTCCCGGTCAGTCTGCGAGGCAACAATCATCGCCAAAGTTTGGGCGCGGACCGTCCAGGGACCGGGGTTTTCATCAGGCAGGACGACTTTTTTGGAGGCTCCCAGGAACCACGTTCCCGAGGACCAATGATTGCTGGGGTGAAATTTAGCAGTTGTGATGAGAGGGACGGTGAGGTTGTTTGTTTGTAAGCTGAAGGGTGTGTTCATGGCAGATGAATGTTGTTTTCTGTGTGCTTTTGTTGTTTTGGGTTTCCTGTAACAATAAATCAAGATGTAATGCAAATAGAAAAAGGTTATCACTGTGTGTTAAATGTGTGTTAAATGTGTGTTAAATGTGTGTTAAATGTGTGTTAAATGTGTGTTAAATGTGTGTTAAATGTAGCACTTCACTGTATTGCTCTGTATGTAAATTAGACTTTTACCAGCGCGTCTATGGATTGTATCTGCACTTGCATTTGTATACACCGTTTCCATGTATTTTGCTGATGTGTAAATGAAAACATTGATTTAATAAAGTTGAATCACCCCTAATAAAGATACCCCCTGCCCTTCCCTTCCCCCACCGTGGCTCCTGTCTTTTTTGGTGTGGATTTGTCATTTCTTTCCACTTTATTTCCTCCTTCTGCTCCTCACTTTACTTTTCTATTTCTAACTTAACTTCCATCTGTCTCTAACCCTTTGTTTCTGTTTCTCACTCTTTCTAACAGTCTCTCTGCTTCCGTACCTGTTTCTATCCGCTTCCTTTTGTTGTTTGTCCATTTCACTATTTCTGTCTGCCTGTATTTATTTTTCTCTCTTTTGTCTGTTCTTTGCACCTTTATTTCTTTACAGCTTTCACCCTCACCCTTCTTGGTTCTTCTTCTCTCCATGTTCTCCTTTTCCTCAGTTTGTCTTTTTTCCTGTTAGTCTTTTCTTGTTTCACTCCACCCCTAAGTTTTCCTTTTAACCCTAATCCTAACCACTTTCTTTACCCTCTAACTTCTGTCCTTCTTCAGTTTTCCCACCCTGCTTGTCTTCTCTCTGTCTCCTTTTCTCTCTGTCT
>JBBFKN010000213.1:75000-77264 GCA_039654755.1 Calcarius lapponicus
AGGGTTAGGGTTAGGGTTAGGGTTAGGGTTAGGGTACGGGTTAGGGTACGGGTTAGGGTACGGGTTAGGGTACGGGTTAGGGTTAGGGTTAGGGTTAGGGTTAGGGTACGGGTTAGGGTTAGGGTTAGGGTTAGGGTTAGGGTTAGGGTTAGGGTTAGGGGTACGGTTTAGGGTTAGGGTACGGGTTAGGGTTAGGGTTAGGGTTAGGGTACGGGTTAGGGTTAGGGTACGGGTTAGGGTTAGGGTTAGGGTTAGGGTACGGGTTAGGGTTAGGGTACGGGTTAGGGTTAGGGTTAGGGTTAGGGTTAGGGTACGGGTTAGGGTTAGGGTTAGGGTACGGGTTAGGGTTAGGGTACGGGTTAGGGTACGGGTTAGGTACGGGTTAGGGTTAGGGTACGGGTTAGGGTTTAGGGTTAGGGTTAGGGTTAGGGTTAGGGTTAGGGTTAGGGTTAGGGTTAGGGTACGGGTTAGGGTTAGGGTTAGGGTTAGGGTTAGGGTACGGGTTAGGGTTAGGGGTTAGGGTACGGGTTAGGGTTAGGGTTAGGGGTACGGGTTAGGGTTAGGGTACGGGTTAGGGTTAGGGTTAGGGTACGGGTTAGGGTTAGGGTTAGGGTTAGGGTTAGGGTACGGGTTAGGGTTAGGGTACGGGTTAGGGTTAGGGTTAGGGTACGGGTTAGGGTTAGGGTTAGGGTTAGGGTTAGGGTACGGGTTAGGGTTAGGGTTAGGGTACGGGTTAGGGTTAGGGTACGGGTTAGGGTTAGGGTTAGGGTTAGGGTTAGGGTACGGGTTAGGGTTAGGGTACGGGTTAGGGTTAGGGTTAGGGTTAGGGTACGGGTTAGGGTTAGGGGTACGGGTTAGGGTTAGGGTACGGGTTAGGGTTAGGGTACGGGTTAGGGGTACGGGTTAGGGTTAGGGTTAGGGTACGGGTTAGGGTTAGGGTACGGGTTAGGGTTAGGGTTAGGGTTAGGGTACGGGTTAGGGTTAGGGTACGGGTTAGGGTTAGGGTTAGGGTTAGGGTTAGGGTACGGGTTAGGGTACGGGTTAGGGTTAGGGTTAGGGTACGGGTTAGGGTTAGGGTACGGGTTAGGGTTAGGGTTAGGGTACGGGTTAGGGTTAGGGTTAGGGTTAGGGTTAGGGTACGGGTTAGGGTTAGGGTTAGGGTTAGGGTTAGGGTTAGGGTACGGGTTAGGGTTAGGGTTAGGGTTAGGGTTAGGGTACGGGTTAGGGTTAGGGTTAGGGTACGGGTTAGGGTTAGGGTTAGGGTTAGGGTACGGGTTAGGGTTAGGGTTAGGGTTAGGGTACGGGTTAGGGTTAGGGTTTAGGGTTAGGGTTAGGGTTAGGGTACGGGTTAGGGTTAGGGTTAGGGTTAGGGTACGGGTTAGGGTTAGGGTTAGGGTTAGGGTTAGGGTACGGGTTAGGGTTAGGGTTAGGGTTAGGGTTAGGGTTAGGGTTAGGGTTAGGGTTAGGGTTAGGGTACGGGTTAGGGTTAGGGTTAGGGTTAGGGTACGGGTTAGGGTTAGGGTTAGGGTTAGGGTTAGGGTTAGGGTACGGGGTACGGGTTAGGGTTAGGGTTAGGGTTAGGGTTAGGGTTAGGGTACGGGTTAGGGTTAGGGTTAGGGTTAGGGTTAGGGTTAGGGTACGGGTTAGGGTTAGGGTTAGGGTTAGGGTACGGGTTAGGGTTAGGGTTAGGGTACGGGTTAGGGTTAGGGTTAGGGTTAGGGTACGGGTTAGGGTTAGGGTTAGGGTTAGGGTTAGGGTTAGGGTTAGGGTTAGGGTACGGGTTAGGGTTAGGGTTAGGGTTAGGGTACGGGTTAGGGTTAGGGTACGGGTTAGGGTTAGGGTTAGGGTTAGGGTAGGGTACGGGTTAGGGTACGGGTTAGGGTTAGGGTACGGGTTAGGGTTAGGGTTAGGGTTAGGGTTAGGGTTAGGGTTAGGGTTAGGGTTAGGGTTAGGGTTTAGGGTTAGGGTTAGGGTTAGGGTTAGGGTTAGGGTTAGGGTTAGGGGTAGGGTTAGGGTTAGGGTTAGGGTACGGGTTAGGGTTAGGGTTAGGGTTAGGGTTAGGGTTAGGGTTAGGGTTAGGGTTAGGGTTAGGGGTTAGGGTTAGGGTTAGGGTACGGGTTAGGGATAGGGTTAGGGTTAGGGGTAGGGTTAGGGTTAGGGTTAGGGTACGGGTTAGGTTAGGGTTAGGGTTAGGGGTACGGGTTAGGGTTAGGGTTAGGGTTAGGGTTAGGGTTAGGGTACGGGTTAGGGTTAGGGTACGGGTT
>JBBFKN010000214.1:0-76443 GCA_039654755.1 Calcarius lapponicus
GGTCCTGGCGTCACTTGTGGGGTCCATTCTGGGGTCACTTTTGGGATGCTGGGGGCACTTTTGGGGTCACTCCTGGGGTCACTTTTGGGGTCCAGGGTCCATTTTGGGGTCACTCCTGGGGTCACTTTTGGGGTCCTGGGTCCATTTTGGGGTCACTTTCACGGTCACTTTTGCGGTCCTGGGGTCACTTGTGGGGTCCATTCTGGGGTCACTTTTGGGATGCTGGGGTCACTTTTGGGGTCCAGGGTCCATTTTGGGGTCACTTTCAGGGTCACTTTTGCGGTCCTGGGGTCACTTGTGGGGCCATTTTAGGATCACTTTTGGGGTCCCTTTGGGGTCCCTTTGGGGTCACTTTCAGGGTCCTGAGGTCACTTTTGGGGTCACTCTTGGGGCCATTTTTGGGGTCCTGAGTCACTTTTGGGGTCAATTTTAGGGTCACTCCTGGAGTCATTTTTGGAGTCACTTTTGGGGTGCTGAGATCACTTTTGGGGTCACTCCTGGGGTCACTTTCAGAGTAATTTTTGGGGTCACTTGTGAGGTCACTTTTGGGGCCATTTTAGGGTCACTTTTGGGGTCCTGAGGTCACTTCTGCGGTCAACATGTGGGGTCACTCCTGGGGTCACTTTTGGGGTCCTGGGGTCACTCCTGGGGTCACTTTTGGGGTGCTGAGGTCACTTTTGGGGTCCATTTTAGGGTCCTGGGTCACTTTTGGGGTCATTCCTGGGGTCACATTTGGGGTCCATTCTGGGGTGACTTCTGAGGTCACTTTTGGGGTGCTGGGGTCACATTTGGAGTCGCTCTTGGGGTCACTTTTGGGGTCCTGGGGTCACTTTTGGGGTCACCCCTGGGGCCACTTTTGGGATCCTGGGGTCACTTTTGGGGTCCAGGGTCCATTTTGGGGTCACTTTTGGGGTCCAGGGTCCATTTTGGGGTCACTTTTGGGGTCACTTTCAGGGTCACTTTTGGGGTCCTGAGGTCACTCCTGGGGTCACTTTTGGGGTCCTGGGACATTTGTGGGGTCACTTTTGGGGTCACTTTTAGGGACACTCCTGGGGTCATCCCTGGGGCCACTTTTGGGGTCACCCCTGGGGCCATTTTTGGGGTCACTTTTGGGGTCCAGGGTCCATTTTGGGGTCACTTCTGGTGTCACTTTCAGGGTCACTTTTGGGGTCCTGAGGTCACTCCTGGGGTCACTTTTGAGGTCCTGGAGTCACTTTTGGGGTCACTTTTGGGGTCGGTCCTGGGGTCACTCCTGGGGTCACTTTTGGGGTCCCTTTGGGGTCACTTTTGGGGTCACTTCTGAGGTTCTGGGGTCACTTTTGGGGTCACTTTTTGGGTCATTTTTGGGTGCTGGGGTCACTTTTGGGGTTCAGGGTCCATTTTGGGGTCACTTTTGGGGTGCTGGGGTCACTTTTGGGGTCACTTTTGGGTCCTGGGGTCACTTGTGGGGGTCACTCCTGGGGACATTTTTGGGGTCCAGGGTCCACTTTGGGGTCACTTCTGGCATCACTTTCAGGGTCCTGAGGTCACCCCTGGGGTCACTTTTGGGTCCTGGGGTCACTTTTGGGGTCACTCCTGGGGCCATTTTTGGGGTCCAAGGGTCACTTTTGGGGTCACTTTTGGGGTGCTGGGGGCACTTTTGGGGTCACTCCGGGGGTCACTTTCAGGGTCCATTCTGAGGTCACTTTTGGGGTCCTGGGGCCATTTTTGGGGTCCAAGGGTCACTTTTGGGGTCACTTTCAAGGTCACTCCTGGGGTCACTTTTGGGGTCATTTTAGGGGTCACTTGTGGGGTGACTCCTGGGATACTGGGGTCACTTTTGGGATCACTCCAGGGGTCACTTTTGGGATCCCGAGTCACCTTTAGGGTCACTCATTGGGCCACTTGTAGGGTCACTTTTGGGGTCATTCCTGGGGCCATTTTTGGGGTCCAGGGTCCCTTTTGGGGTCACTCTTGGGGTCACTCCTGGGGTCCCTTCTGGGGCCATTTTAGGGTCACTTTTGGGGTCCTGAGGTCATTCTTGGGGTCATTCCTGGGGTCACTTTTCGGGTCCCTTTGGGGTCACTTCCGGGGTCCTGATGTCACTTTCGGGGTCACTTTTGGGGCCATTTTTGGGGTCACTCCTGGGGTCACTTTTGGGGTCCTGGGGTCACTCCTGGGGTCACTTTTGGGGTCCAAGGGTCACTTTTGGGGTCACTTTCAGGGTCCTGATGTCACTTTTGGGGTCACTCCTGGGCCCACATTTTGGGTCACTCCTGGGGTCACTTTTGGGGTCATTTTAGGAACCATTCCTGGGGTCACTTTCAGAGTCACTCTTGGGGTCCCTTTTGGGGTCACTCCTGGGGTCACTTTTGGGGTCACTTCCAGAGTCACATTTGGGATCCTGGGGGTCACTTTTGGGGTCACTTTCAGAGTCACTTTTGGGGTCCAGGGTCCATTTTGGGGTCACTCCTGGGGTCACTTTCAGAGTCACTTTTGGGATCCTGGGGTCACTTTTAGGGTCCCTTTTGGGGTCACTCCTGGGGTCACTTTCAGAGTCACTTTTGGGGTCAATTTTGAGGTCCTGGGGTCACTTTTGGGGTAATTTTAGGGTCACTTTTGGGGTCATTCCTGGGGCCATTTTTGGGGTCCAGGGTCCCTTTTGGGGTCACTCTTGGGGTCACACCTGGGGTCACTTTTGGGGTCCTGGGCTCATCCCTGGGGTCACTTTTGGGGCCACTTTTTGGGTCACTTTTGGGGTCACTCCTGGGGTCACTTTTGGGGTCCAGGGTCCATTTTGGGGTCACTCTTGGGGTCACTTTCAGAGTCTCTTTTGGGGTCACTTTTGGGGTCATTCCTGGGGTCACTTTTTGGGGTCACTCCTGGGGCCATTTTTGGGGTCCAAGGGTCACTTTTGGGGTCCCTTTTGGGATCACTTTCAGGGTCCTGGGGTCACTTTTGGGGTCACTCCTGGGCCCACATTTTGGGTCATTCCTGGGGCAATTTTTGAGGTCCTGGGGTCACTTTTGGGGTCCATTCTGGGGTCGCTTTCGGGGTCACTCCTGGGGTCACTTTTGGGGTCCAGGATCCCTTTTGGGGTCACTCCTGGGGTCACTTTTGGGGTCACTCCTGGGGCCATTTTTGGGGTCCCTTTTGGGGTCACTTTCAGGGTCCTGACATCACTTTTGGGGTCACTCCTGGGCCCACAGTTTGGGTCACTCCTGGGATCATTTTTGGGGTCCTGGGGTCACTTTTGGGGTCATTTTAGGAACCACTCCTGGAGTCACTTTCAGAGTCACTTTTGGGGTCACTCCTGGGGCCAATTTTGGGGTCCTGGGTCCATTTTGGGGTCACTCCTGGGGTCACTTTTGGGGTCACTTTCAGTCACTTTTGGGGTCACTCCTGGGGTCACTTTTGGGGTCCAGGGGTCCCTTTTGGGGTCACTCTTGGGGTCACTTTTAGGGTCACTTTCAGGGTCCTGATGTCACTTTTGGGGTCACTCCTGGGCCCACATTTTGGGTCATTCCTGGGGCAATTTTTGGGGTCCTGGGGTCACTTTTGGGGTCATTTTAGGAACCATTCCTGGAGTCACTTTCAGAGTCACTCCTGGGGTCACTTTTGGGGTCACTCCTGGGGTCACTTTCAGAGTCACTTTTGGGGTCAATTTTGAGGTCCTGGGGTCACTTTTGGGGTAATTTTAGGGTCACTTTTGGGGTCATTCCTGGGGCCATTTTTGGGGTCCAGGGTCCCTTTTGGGGTCACTCTTGGGGTCACACCTGGGGTCACTTTTGGGGTCCTGGGGTCATCCCTGGGGTCACTTTTGGGGCCATTTTTTGGGTCACTTTTGGGGTCACTCCTGGGGTCACTTTTGGGGTCCTGGGTCCCATTTGGGGTCACTCCTGGTGTTGTATTAGGAGTCACTTTTGGGGTCACTTTCAGAGTCACTTTTGGGATCTTGGGGTCACTTTTGGGGTCCAGGGTCCCTTTTGGGGTCACTCTTGGGGTCACTCCTGGGTTCATCCCTGGGGTCACTTTTGGGGCCACTTTTTGGGGTCCAAGGGTCACTTTTGGAGTCCTTTTGGGGTCACTTTCAGGGTCCTGACGTCACTTTTGGGGTCATTCCTGGGGTCACTTTTGGGGTCATTTTAGGAACCATTCCTGGAGTCACTTTCAGAGTCATTTTTGGGGTCACTCTTGGGGTCACTTTTGGGGTCCAGGGTCCATTCTGGGGTCACTCCTGGGGCCATTTTTGGGGTCACTTTCAGTCACTTTTGGGGTCACTCCTGGGGTCACTTTTGGGGTCCCTTTGGGGTCACTTTCAGAGTCACTTTTGGGGTCATTCCTGGGGTCACTTTGGGGGTCCAGGGTCCCTTTGGGGGTCACTCCTGGGGTCACTCCTGGGGACACTTTTGGGGTCCTGGGTCCCATTTGGGGTCACTCCTGGGGTCGTATTAGGAGTCGCTTTTGGGGTCACTTCCAGAGTCACATTTGGGATCCTGGGGTCACTCCTGGGGTCACTTTTGGGGTCATTTTAGGAACCATTCCTGGAGTCACTTTCAGAGTCAATTTTGGGGTCACTCTTGGGGCCAATTTTGGGGTCCAGGCTCCATTTTGGGGTCACTCCTGGGGTCCCTTTTAGGGTCACTCTTGGGGTCACTTTCAGAGTCACTTTTGGGGTCACTTTTGGGGTCCAGGGGTCACTTTTGGGGTCCCTTTTGGGGTCACTTTTGGGGTCACTTTCAGAGTCACTTTTGGGGTCACTTTTGGGGTCACAGGTCCCTTTTGGGGTCACTCCTGGGGTCACTTATGGGGTCCCGGGTCCTTTTTGGGGTCACTTTCAGAGTCACTTTTGGGGTCACTCCTGGAGCCACTTTTGGGGTCCCTTTGGGGTCACTTTCAGAGTCCCTTTTGGGGCCAATTTTGGGGTCCAGGGTCCATTTTGGGGTCACTCCTGGGGTCACTTTTTGGGGTGACTCTTGGGGGTCCCTCCCGGGCTCACTCTGTCCAGCGGTGGCCGCAGTGCGGGGCCGTGCACACGTAGTAGAGCCTCATCGCGTCCTGTGGGATTTGGGGGCAAATTTGGGGGATTTGGGAGAAATTCCCCAAAAAACCTCCTGGGATCTTTCCCCCACACCCCTAAAAATCCCTTCAGGATCCTCCCTAAAATTCAACCCCAAAAAGACCCAAAATTCCCAAAGAGCCGACCCCAAAAAATTCCAAAATTCTTTGGGATTCTTCCCTAAAAAGGTCCTGGGAGCTCTCACCAAAAAACCCCAAAACTTCCCCCAAAAAAACCCCAAAATCCTCTGGGACCCCTCCCCAAAAACCCCAAAATCCTCTGGGACCCTTCCCCCCAAAAAAACCCAAAACCTCCCCAAAAAAACCCCTAAAATTCTCTGGGACCCCTCCCCAAAAAAACCCAAATCCTACCCCCAAAAAAACCCAAAATGCTCTGGGACCCTTCCCCCCCAAAAAACCCAAAATCCCCCAGGACCTCTCCATAAAAAGATCCCCAAAAAACCCCAAAACCTCCTGGGACCCCTCCCCCAAAAAAAACCCAAATCCTCTGGGACCCTCCCCAAAAAACCCCAAAATCCACTGGGACCCCTCCCCAAAAAAAACCCCAAATCTCCTGGGACCCCTCCCCCCAAAAAACCCCAAATCTCCTGGGACCCCTCCCCAAAAAACCCCAAAACCTCCCCAAAAAAACCCCAAAATCCTCTGGGACCCTTCCCCCCAAAACCCCCCAAATCCTCTGGGACCCTTCCCCCAAAAAACCCCAAAATCCTCTGGGACCCCTCCCAAAGAAAACCCCAAAATCCCGTGGGACCCCTCCCTAAAAACCTCCTGGGACCCCCCCAAAAAACCCCAAGACCTCTCCCCAAAATCCACCCCCAAAAACCCCTAAATCCCCCAAGACCCCTCCCCAAAAACCCCAAAACCTCCCCCCAAAAAACCCCAAAACGCCCCCCAAAAAAACCAAAATTCCCGCCCAAAAAACCCCAAAATTCCCCCCCCAAAAACTCCAAAATTCCCCCCAAAAACCCCAAAATCCCCCCCCCAAAAAACTCCAAAATTCCCCCCCAAAACTCCTCCCAAAAACCCCAAAATCCCCCCCCCCCCAAAAACCCCAAAATCCTCCAGGACCCCTCCTCCAAAATTTGGGTTTTTTTTGGGGGAGGGGTCCCAGGGGATTTTGGGAGGAGTCTTTGGGAATTTTGGGGTTTTTGGGGAAGATTTTGGGAAAATTTTGGGGTTTTTTGGGGGGAAGGATTTTGGGGTTTTTGGGGGAAGATTTTGGGAAAATTTTGGGGTTTTTTGGGGGGGAAGGATTTTGGGGTTTTTGGGGGAAGATTTTGGGAAGGATTTTGGGGTTTTTAGGGAGGATTTTGAGAAGATTTTGGGGAAGATTTTGGGGTTTTTAGGGAGGATTTTGGGGGTTTTGGGGAAGATTTTGGGGAAAATTTTGGGGGTTTTTGGGGAAGGGTTTTGGGGTTTTTGGGGAGGATTTTGAGGCGATTTTGGGGGAGGACTTTGAGAAGATTTCGGGGAAGATTTTGGGGTTTTTAGGGAGGATTTTGAGGTTTTTGGGGAGAGTTTTGAGGAGATTTTAGGGAGGATTTTGGGATTTTTAGGGAGGATTTGGGGTTTTTTAGGGAAGATTTTGGGATTTTTAGGGAGGATTTGGGGTTTTTAGGGAAGATTTTGGGGTTTTTAGGGAGGATTTGGGGTTTTTAGGGAGGATTTGGGGTTTTTAGGGAGGATTTTGGGTTTTTTTTGGGATTTTTTTGGTTTTTTTAGGGAGGATTTGGGGTTTTTGGGGAGGATTTGGGTTTTTTAGGGAGGATTTTGGGGTTTTTAGGGAGGATTTGGGGTTTTTAGGGAGGATTTGGGGTTTTTAGGGAGGATTTTGGGGTTTTTAGGGAGGATTTTGGGGTTTTTGGGGAGGATTTTGGGGGTTTTAGGGAGGATTTTGGGGGTTTAGGGAGGATTTTGGGGTTTTTAGGGAGGATTTTGGGGGTTTTAGGGAGGATTTTGGGGTTTTTGGGGAGGATTTTGGGGGTTTTAGGGAGGATTTGGGGTTTTTAGGGAGGATTTGGGGTTTTTGGGGAGGATTTGGGGTTTTTGGGGAGGATTTTGGGGTTTTTAGGGAGGATTTGCGTTTTTTAGAGAGGATTTGGGGTTTTTAGGGAAGATTTTGGGGTTTTTAGGGAAGATTTGGGGTTTTTTTAGGGAGGATTTGGGGTTTTTAGGGAAGATTTTGTGGTTTTTAGGGAGGATTTGGGGTTTTTAGGGAGGATTTGGGGTTTTTTAGGGAGGATTTGGGGTTTTTGGGGAGGATTTTGGGGTTTTGGGGGGTTTTTTGGGGGTTTTTTTTGGGTTTTTTGGGTCTCACCTCAGCGCGGGCGCTGTGGGACTGGAAGAACACGGCCTCCTTGTGCCCACACCTGCACGGGGACAACAACGCTGTCCCCAAATGTCCCCAAAGTGTCCCCAAGGTGTCCCCAAGGGTCTCTGATGTCCCCAAAATGTCCCCAAATGTCTCTGATGTCCCCCAGGTGTCCCCAAATGTCTCCCAGGTGTCCCCAAGGTGGCTTTGATATCCTCCAGGTGTCCCCAGGTGTCCCCAAGGTGTCCCCAGGTGTCCCCAGATGTCCTCAAGGTGTCTCATGATGTCCCCAAGGTGTCCCCAGATGTCCCCAAGGTGTCCCCAGGTGCCCCAAATGTCCCCAAGGTGTCCCCCAGGTGTCCCCAGATGTCCTCAAGGTGTCTCGTGATGTCCCCAAGGTGTCCCCAGTGACCTCAGGTGTCCCCAGGGTGTCCCCAAATGTCCCCAAGGTGTCCCAAAAGTGTCCCCAGATATCCCCCAGGTGTCCCCAAGGGTCTCTGATGTCACCCAGGTGGTCCCTAAGGTGTCCCCAAGGTGTCCCCAAGGTGTCCCCAAGTGTCTCTGACATCCCACAGGTGTCCCTGATGTCCCCAAGGTGTCCCCAATGTCCCCAGGTGTCCCCAGGATGTCCCTAATGTGCCCCAAAAGTGTCCCCAGATATCCCCCAGGTGTCCCCAAGGGTTTCTGATGTCACCCAGGTGGTCCCTAAGGTGTCCCCAATGTCCCCCAAGGTGTCCCCAAGGTGTCTCGAGGTGTCCCCAATGTCCCCAAGGTGTCCCCAATGTCCCCAAGATGTCCCCAAGGTGTCCCCAAGTGTCCCCCAGGTGTCCCCAAATGTCCCCAGGTGTCCCCAGGTGTCCCCAAGGTGTCCCCAAATGTCCCCAGGGTCGCTCTGACATCCCCCAGGTGTCCCCAAACATCCCTGATGTCCCTGAGGTGTCCCCAAGGTGTCCCCAAGGTGTCCCCAAGGTGGCTCTGACATCCCCCAGGTGTCCCCAAGGTGTCCCCAGGATAGCTCTGATGTCCCCAAGGTGTTTCCAATGTCCCCCAGATGTCCCCAGGTGCCCCCAGGATGTCCCCCAGGTGTCCCCAATGTCCCCAAGGTGTCCCCAAATGTCCCCAGGTGTCCCCAATGTCCCCAAGGTGTCCCCAATGTCCCCAAGGTGTCCCCAGTGTCCCCAGGGCTCACTTCTGGCAGGGGTGATCCTCGGTGCGGGGCAGGGTCGGGTCCTGCGACACGTCAGCGATGATCTGGGTCAGCTCGCTGCCACAAACACCCAAAATCCCCAAAATCAACCCCAAAATCCACCCAAAATTACCCCAAAATCCCCAAAAATTACCCCCAAATCCACCCAGGATTCCAAAAAAAATCCTCCCACAACGGAAGTCCCAAAATTTCTGCTCAAATTACCCCAAAAATCCCCTTAAATTCCCCCCAAACCTCCAACAATTCTCCAAAAATTCCCTAAAATTCCCCAAAAATCCAACCAGAATTCCCCTAAAATGATCCCAAACTCCAGCCAGTACTCCCCATAGAATTCTCCAAAATTCCCAAAAAATCGCCCCAGAGTTGCAGGAAAATCCGCCCAAAATTCCCCCAAATTCCCAAAATTCCCCAAAAACTCCACCCAGAACTCCCTAAAAATTCCTCAAAATTCCCCCAAATTCCCAAAAACTCCACCCAGAACTCCCTAAAAATCCACCCCAAATCCACCCAGAATTCCCCCGAAAATTCACTCAGAATTCCCCCCCAAATCCACCCAGAATTCCCTAAAATTCCCCAAAAATCCCCCCCCAATCCACTCATGGAATATTCTGGAATATTCTGGAACATTTGGGGATATTTTGGGAATATTTTGGGAATATTTCAGGAATATTTTGGGAATAATCTGGGACATTTTGAGGGTATTTGGGGAATATTTGGGGAACATTTGGGGAATATTTTGGGGACATTTTGGGAATATTTTGGGAATATTTTTGGGATATTCTAGAAATATTTTGATAACGTTATGGGAATATTTTGAGAATCTTTTAGGAATATTTTGGGAATATTTGGGGAATATTTTGAGGATATTTAGGAATTTTTGGGGGAGATTTTAAGATTATTTTGGGAATATTTTAAGGATATTTTTTGGAATATTTTGGGAATATTTTGGGAATATATAGGGAATATTTTAGGAACATTTAAAGAATGTTTTGAGAATATTTTAGGAATATTATTTTGGGAATATTTTTGGGGATATTTCAGGAGTATTTTGAAAATATTTTGGGGATATTTTGGGATATTTTGGGAATATTTTAGGGATATTTTGGGAATATTTTGGGGGATATTTTAGGGATATTTTAGGGATATTTTGGGAATATTTTGGGAATATTTTAAGAATATTTTGGGATATTTTGGGGATATTTTGGGAACATTTTGGGGATATTTTGGGAATATTTTTGAGGATATTTTGGGGATATTTTGGGAATATTTTCGGGGATATTCTGGGAATATTTTTGGGAATATTTTGGGGATATTTTGGGAATATTTTGGGGATTTTTGGGATATTTTGGGGATTTTTTGGGATATTTTGGGATATTTGGGGTGTTTGCAGCACTCACTCCACTTCGTGCGTGATCTTGTTGACGTAGATGCAGCTGTTGTCGGCCTCCTGCTGGTAATCGCAGTTCCTGCACTGGGACAAACTGGGATCAACTGGGAGGCACTGGGACAAACTGGGAGGGACTGGGAGGGACTGGGAGGGACTGGGAGGCGATTGGGACAAATTGGGAGGGGACTGGGAGGGACTGGGATCAACTGGGAGGGACTGGGAGGGACTGGGAGGGACTGGGATCAACTGGGAGGGACTGGGACAGACTGGGAGGCACTGGGAGGGACTGGGATGAACTGGGAGGGACTGGGACGGACTGGGGTAATCACAGTTCCTGCACTGGATCAACTGAGAGGCACTGGGAGGGACTGGGAGGGACTGGGAGCAACTGGGAGGGACTGGAGGAGGCACTGGGATGAACTGGGAGGGACTGGAGGGGACTGAGGGAATCGCAGTTTCTGCACTGGGACACACTGGGATCAACTGGGAGGGACTGGGAGGCACTGGGATGGACTGGGACAAACTGGGAGGGACTGAGGTAATCGCAGTTCCTGTACTGCGAGGGACTGGGATGAACTGGGAGGGACTGAGACAAACTGGGAGGGACTGGGACAGACTGGGGTAATCGCAGTTCCTGCACTGGGACAGACTGGGATCAACTGGGAGGGACTGGGAGGCACTGGGAGGGACTGGGAGGGGATTGGGAGGGAGTGGGAGAAACTGGGACAAACCAGGATCAACTGGGAGAGACTGGGACAAACTGGGAGGGACTGGGGTAATCACAGTTCCTGCACTGGGACAAACTGGGATCAACTGAGAGGGACTGGGACAGACTGGGGTAATCGCAGTTCCTGCACTGGGACAGACTGGGAGTGACTGGGAGGCACTGGGAGGGACTGGAGGAGGCACTGGGATGAACTGGGAGGGACTGGGACAAACTGGGAGGGACTGGAGAGGACTGAGGTAATCGCAGTTCCTGCACTGGGACAGACTGGGATGGACTGGGACTGACTGGGGGACGACTGGGAGGGACTGGGAGGGACTGGGGTAATCATAGTTCCTGCACTGGGACAGACTGGGAGTGACTGGGAGGGACTGGGACAAACTGGGGTAATCGCAGTTCCTGCACTGGGACAGACTGGGATCAACTGGGACAAACTGGGAGAGACTGAGAGGGACTGGGAGAGACTGGGAGGGGATTGGGAGGGACTGGGAGAAACTGGGACAAACCAGGATCAACTGGGAGAGACTGGGACAAACTGGGAGGGACTGGGTAATCATAGTTCCTGCACTGGGATCAACTGGGAGTGACTGGAACAAACTGGGAGGGACTGGGGGAGGTACTGGGATGAACTGGGACAAACTGGGAGGGACTGGGAGGGACTGGGATGAACTGGGAGGGACTGGGAGGGACTGGGAGCGACTGGAGGAGGACTGGGAGGGACTGGGACAGACTGGGAGAAACTGGGATCAACTGAGAGGGACTGGGACAGACTGGGGTAATCGCAGTTCCTGCACTGGGATCAACTGGGATCAACTGGGAGGCACTGGGATGGACTGGGAGGGACTGGGGGAGGCACTGGGATGGACTGGGATAAACTGGGAGGCGATTGGGACAAATTGGGAGGGGACTGGGAGGGACTGGGATCAACTGGGAGGGACTGGGGTAATCGCAGTTCCTGCACTGGGATGGACTGGGATCAACTGGGAGGGACTGGGAGGGACTGGGACAGACTGGGGTCAACTGGGAGGCACTGGGAGGGACTGGGAGAGACTGGGAGGGGATTGGAAGGGACTGGGAGAAACTGGGACAAACCAGGATCAACTGGGATCAACTGGGAGAGACTGGGACAAACTGGGAGGGACTGGGGAGGACTGGGGTAATCACAGTTCCTGCACTGGGACAAACTGGGATCAACTGAGAGGGACTGGGACAGACTGGGGTAATCGCAGTTCCTGCACTGGGACACACTGGGAGTGACTGGGAGGCACTGGGAGGGACTGGAGGAGGCACTGGGATGAACTGGGAGGGACTGGGAGGGACTGGGAGGGACTGGGAGGGGATTGGGAGGGACTGGGAGAAACTGGGACAAACCAGGATCAACTGGGATCAACTGGGAGAGACTGGGACAAACTGGGAGGGACTGGGGAGGACTGGGGTAATCACAGCTCCTGCACTGGGACAAACTGGGATCAACTGGGAGGGACTGGGACAGACTGGGGTAATCGCAGTTCCTGCACTGGGATGGACTGGGAGTGACTGGGAGGCACTGGGAGGGACTGGAGGAGGCACTGGGATGAACTGGGAGGGACTGGGACAGACTGGGAGTGACTGGGACAGACTGGGAGGGACTGGGGGAGGGACTGGGGAGAAACTGGGATCAACTGAGAGGGACTGGGACAGACTGGGGTAATCGCAGTTCCTGCACTGGGACACACTGGGATCGACTGGGAGGGACTAGGAGGAACTGGGAGGTAACTGGGAAGGACTGGGAGAGACTGGAGTAATCACAGTTCCTGCACTGGGACAAACTGGGATGAACTGGGAGGGACTGGGAGTGACTGGGACAAACTGGGAGGGACTGGGATGAGCTGGGAGGGACTGGGATGGACTGGGGTAATCACAGCTCCTGCACTGGGATCAACTGGGAGTGACTGGAACAAACTGGGAGGGACTGGGGGAGGTACTGGGATGAACTGGGACAAACCGGGAGGGACTGGGGGGGACTGGGGTAATCACAGTTCCTGCACTGGGACAGACTGGGAGTGACTGGGAGGCACTGGGATCAACTGGGAGGGACTGGGACGGACTGGGACAAACTGGGAGGGACTGGAGGGGACTGAGGTAATCGCAGTTCCTGTACTGGGACAAACTGGGATCAACTGGGAGGGACTGGGATGGACTGGGACAAACTGGGAGGGACTGGGAGGGACTGAGGTAATCACAGTTCCTGCACTGGGATCAACTGGGATCAACTGGGAGGGACTGTAACAGACTGGGAGGGGACTGGGAGAGACTGGGGGGCTCTGGGAGGGGACTGGGATGAACTGGGACAAACTGGGAGGGACTGGAAAGAACTGGGAGGGACTGGGGGGAACTGGGATCAACTGGGAGGGGAGTGGAACAAACTGGGAGGAACTGGGAGGGACTGGGGGAGGCACTGGAAGGGGACTGAGACAAACTGGGATGGACTGGGGCGAACTGGGAGGGACTGGGGGAGGCACTGGGATGAACTGGGATCAACTGGGAGGGGAGTGGAACAAACTGGGAGGGACTGGGGGAGGCACTGGGATGAACTGGGATCAACTGGGAGGGACTGGGACAAACTAGAAGGGACTGGGAGTAATCACAGTTCCTCCAGTGGCACAAACTGGGAGGGACTGGGAGGGACTGGGATGAACTGGGATGAACTGGGATGAACTGGGATGAACTGGGAGGGACTGGGATGAACTGGGATGAACTGGGAGGGGTCAGGGCCCAGTCCCAGTCCCAAACTGGTCCCAGTTGGGGCACTCACAGCGTAGAGCAGGATCCGGTTCTCCTTGTCCTCCTTGGGGTACAGCATGTTGTTACTGGGCAAACTGGGATTACTGGGAGGCTCCGGGGGGAAATTCCCGCCCTTTTCCCCCCACACAATTCCCAATTTTCCACCACAAAATTCCCCATTTTTCACCCCAAAATTCCCAATGTTCCCCCCCTCACAATTCCCGATGTTTCCCCTCACAATTCCTGGGGTTTCCCCTCAAAATTCCCGATTTTCTCCCCAAAATTTCCTGATACTTTTCCCTCACAATTCCCGGTATTTTCCCCCTCACGACTCCCGGTTTTCCCCTCACAACTCCCGATGTTTTCTCCTCATAATTCCCAATATTTTTCCCCTCACAATTCCCCTAAATTTTCCCCTCACAATTCCCCTAAATTTTCACCTCACAATTCCTGACATTTCCCCCTCACAATTCCCGATGTTTCCCCTCACAATTTCCAATTTTCCCCCTCACAATTCCCGATGTTTCCCCTCACAATTCCCGATGTTTCCCCCCCACAATTTCCGACATTTTTCCGCCTCACAATTTCCAATTTTCCCCCTCACGATTCCCGATGTTTTCCCCTCACGATTCCCAATTTTTCCCCCTCACAATTCCCAATGTTTTCTCCTCACAATTCCCTCTATTTTCCCCCACAAAATTTCCCTTTTTTTCCCATTCACATTTCCCAGTTTTCCCCCTCACAATTCCCGACGTTTTCCCCTCACGATTCCCAATTTTTTCTCCTTGCAATTCCCAATTTTCTCCCCTCACAATTCCTGATGTTTCCCCCTCACAACTCCCGATGTTTTCTCCTCATAATTCCCAATATTTTCCCCTCACAATTCCCCTAAATTTCACCTCACAATTCCCAATTTTCCCCCTCACAATTCCTGACATTTCCCCCTCACAATTCCCGATGTTTTCCCCCTCACAATTCCCGATGTTTTCCCCCTCACTATTCCCGATGTTTTCCCCTCACGATTCCCAATTTTTCCCCCTCGCAATTCCCAATGTTTTCTCCTCACAATTCCCCTAAATTTTCACCTCACAATTCCCAATTTTCCCCCTCACAATTCCTGACATTTTCCCCTCACAATTTCCGATGTTTCCCCTCACAATTTCCAATTTTCCCCCTCACAATTCCCAATGTTTTCCCCTCACAATTCCCTCTATTTTCCCCCACAAAATTTCCCTTTTTTTTCCCATTCACATTTCCCAGTTTTTCCCCTCACAATTCCCGACGTTTTCCCCTCACGATTCCCAATTTTTTCTCCTTGCAATTCCCCTGAATTTTCCCCTCACAATTCCCAATTTTCTCCCCTCACAATTCCTGATGTTTTCCCCCCTCACAATTCCCGTTTATTTCCCCTCACAATTTCCGACATTTTTCCGCCTCACAATTTCCAATTTTCCCCCTCACAATTCCCGATGTTTTCCCCTCACAATTCCCGATGTTTTCCCCTCACGATTCCCAATTTTTCCCCCTCGCAATTTCCAATGTGTTCTCCTCACAATTCCCGATAATTTCCCCTCACAATTCCCAATGTTTTTCCCTCACAATTCCCAATTTTCCCCCTCACAATTCCCAATGTTTTCCCCTTACAATTCCCAATGTTTTCCCCTCGCAATTCCCTCTATTTTCCCTCGCAATTCCCTCTATTTTCCCCCACAAAATTTAGGTTTTTGCCCCAGTCACATTTCACAGTTTTTCCCCCAGAAATTCCCCATTTTCCCCCTCACAATTCCTAATTTTCTCCTCATAATTCCCAATATTTTCCCCTCACAATTCCCCTAAATTTTCACCTCACAATTCCCAATTTTCCCCCTCACAATTCCCCTAAATTTTCACCTCACAATTCCCAATTTTCCCCCTCACAATTCCCAATGTTTTCCCCTCACGATTCCCAATTTTTCCCCCTCGCAATTCCCAATGTTTTCCCCTCACAATTCCCCTGAATTTTCCCCTCACAATTCCCTGTATTTTCCCCCACAAAATTTCCCTTTTTTTCCCATTCACATTTCCCAGTTTCTCCCCTCACGATTCCAAATTTTTCCCCCTCGCGATTCCCAATGTTTTCCCCTCACAATTCCCAATTTTCCCCCTCACAATTCCTGACATTTCCCCCTCACAATTCCCGATGTTTTCCCCTCACGATTCCCAATTTTTCCCCCTCGCAATTCCCAATGTTTTCTTCTCACAATTCCCTGTATTTTTCCCCCACAAAATTTCCCTTTTTTCCCATTCACATTTCCCAGTTTTTCCCCTCACAATTCCTGATGTTTTCCCCTCACAATTCCCGACGTTTTCCCCTCACGATTCCCAATTTTTTCTCCTTGCAATTCCCCTGAATTTTCCCCTCACAATTTCCGGTATTTTTCCCCTCATAATTCCTGATGTTTCCCCCCTCACAACTCCCGATGTTTTCTCCTCATAATTCCCAATATTTTCCCCTCACAATTCCCCTAAATTTTCACCTCACAATTCCCAATTTTTCCCCCTCAAAATTCCCGATGTTTTCCCCTCACAATTCCCGACGTTTTCCCCTCACGATTCCCAATGTTTTCCCATCTCAATTCCCAATTTTCTCCCCTCACAATTCCTGATGTTTCCCCCTCACAACTCCCGATGTTTTCTCCTCATAATTCCCAATATTTTCCCCTCACAATTCCCCTAAATTTTCCCCTCACAATTCCTGACATTTCCCCCTCACAATTTCTGGTGTTTCCCCTCACAATTTCCAATTTTCCCCCTCACAATTCCCGATGTTTTCCCCTCACGATTCCCCATTTTTCCCCCTCGCAATTCCCCATGTTTTCTCCTCACAATTCCCCTGAATTTTCCCCTCACAATTCCCTGTATTTTCCCCCACAAAATTTCCCTTTTTTTCCCATTTACATTTCCCAATTTCTCCCCTCACAATTCCCTCTATTTTTCCCCTCACAATTCCCGACGTTTTCCCCTCACGATTCCCAGTTTTTTCTCCTTGCAATTCCCCTGAATTTTCCCCTCACAATTCCCAATGTTTTCCCATCTCAATTCCCAATTTTCTCCCCTCACAATTCCTGATGTTTCCCCCTCACAACTCCCGATGTTTTCTCCTCATAATTCCCAATATTTTCCCCTCACAATTCCCCTAAATTTTCACCTCACAATTCCCAATTTTCCCCCTCACAATTCCTGACATTTCCCCCTCACAATTTCCGATGTTTCCCCTCACAATTTCCAATTTTCCCCCTCACAATTCCCGATGTTTTCCCCTCACAATTCCCTGTATTTTCCCCCACAAAATTTCCCTTTTTTTCCCCATTCACATTTCCCAGTTTTTCCCCTCACAATTCCCGATGTTTTCCCCTCACGATTCCCAATTTTTTCTCCTTGCAATTCCCCTGAATTTTCCCCTCACAATTCCCAATGTTTTCCCATCTCAATTCCCAATTTTCTCCCCTCACAATTCCTGATGTTTCCCCTCACAATTTCCGACATTTTTCCCCCTCACAATTTCCAATTTTCCCCCTCACAATTCCCAATTTTCCCCTCACGATTCCCAATTTTTCCCCCTCGCAATTCCCAATGTTTTCCCCCCACAATTCCTGATGTTTCCCCCTCACAACTCCCGATGTTTTCTCCTCATAATTCCCAATATTTTCCCCTCACAATTCCCCTAAATTTTCACCTCACAATTCCCAATTTTCCCCCTCACAATTCCTGACATTTCCCCCTCACAATTTCCGATGTTTCCCCTCACAATTCCTGATGTTTTCCCCTCACGATTCCCAATTTTCTCCGCTCGCAATTCCCAATGTTTTCTCCTTGCAATTCCCCTGAATTTTCCCCTCACAATTCCCAATGTTTTTCCCTCACAATTCCTAATTTTCTCCCTCATAATTCCCAATGTTTTCGCCTCACAATTTCCGATATTTTTCTGCCTCACAATTCCCAATTTTCTCCCTCACAATTCCTGATTTTTTTCCCCGCACAATTCCCAATTTTTTCCCCTCACAATTCCCTCTATTTTCCCCCACAAAATTTCTCTTTTTTTCCCATTCACATTTCCCTCTATTTTCTCTCTCACAATTCCCCGCTTTCCCCTCACGCCTCCCGGTGTCCCCCTCACGATTCCCGCCATTCCCCGCTGCACCCCGTCTGTGCCCCCCTCCTCTCCCCGTGGATCCCCGGCGCATTCCCGCTGTTTCCCCCCGACATTCCCGGTGTTCTCCCGGTGTTTTCCCGGTGTTTTCCCTCACCATTCCTGGCAGAACCGGATCCCCACGAAACCCGGCTCGTACGCGCCGTCCCCGTCCATGGCTGCGCGGACACGCCCCTTTCCCCTTCCTCCCTAATCCCATTGGTCAAATTGACCGTCAATCATTCATTTTCCGGCTTTTCATTGGTCAATGCTCCCTTAGACCCGCATATGCCTTATTCCTATTGGCCGATCCTGTGTACCCCGCCCATTATTTATTTTATTGGTCCTTTTCCTCTTAGACACGCCCTACTCGTCTTCTTATTGGCTAAACTTCTATTTTCCCCCTCCCTTTCTCTCTTCCTATTGGTCAATCCTCACTTATCCCGCCCTTTATGCTTCTATTGGGTAATTTTCTCTCAGCCCCGCCTTTTCTCGATCGCTATTGGTCTGTTTGTATCACGTGACCCCATCCTCCAGCTCTGATTGGCCGTTCCCTCACCGGTCCCGGCTGTGGCGGCCCGTGAAGGTTCCAGAAGCGGCTCCGGTTCGGGCGGGCCCGGAACCGTTCGGGGCTCCCGGTTCGGGAGAACCGGAGGCTCCCGGAGGCTCCCGTAGGGGCTCGGGGAGCTGCCGGAGGAGCCCGGGCGTGTCCGGGGCTCCCGGTTCGGTTCCGGCGGGGCGGTACCGGCAGGGCCCGGTCGGTACCGGAGCCATGAACGGCGGCGGGACCGGGCCGGGCCCGGTGTGGCTGGCGGTGAGCAGCTCCCTGAACGCTTTCCGTGCCTGTAAACGCTTCTCGCCCGCGCTCACCATCGCCGAGCTCAAGGTACCGGAGCGGGAGGAGGGAGAATGGGACCGGGATAAAGGGAATGGGATCGGGGTAACGGGAATGGGACTGGGATAACGGGAATGGGACTGGGATAACGGGAATGGGACTGGGATAATGGGAATGGGAGCGGGATAACGGGAACGGGAATGGGATAACGGGAATGGGACTGGGATAATGGGAATGGGAGCGAGATAATGGGAATGGGACCGGGATAACGGGAATGGGATTGGGATAACGGGAACGGGAATGGGAATGGGATAATGGGAATGAGAGCGGGATAATGGAAATGGGACTGGGATAATGGGACTGGGATCGGGATAACGGGAATGGGACTGGAGTAATGAGAATGGGGTTGGGATAACGGGAATGGGAGCGGGATAATGGGAACTGGAAGAATGGGAACCAGGACCGGGATAATGGGAATGAGAATGGGACCGGGATAACGGGAATGGCACCAGGATAATGGGAACGGGAATGGGATAATGGGAACTGGGAGAACGGGAGCAGGACCGGGATAATGGGACCGGGATAACGGGAGTGGGATTGGGAGAATGGGAATGGGACCAGGATAACAGGAACGGGAGAATGGGAGTGGGACCGGGAGAATGGGAACGGAACCGGGATAATGGGAATGGGAATGGGATAACGGGAATGGGAATGGGATAACGGGAATGGGATAACGGGAATGGGATAACGGGAATGGGAATGGGATTGGGATAACAGGAATGGGACCGGGATAATGGGAATGGGATTGGGATAATGGGAATGGGGCCGGGATAACGGGAATGGGAATGGGATAATGGAAACTGGAAGAATGGGAACCAGGACTGGGATAACGGGAATGGGACCGGGATAATGGGAATGAGAATGGGACCGGGATAACGGGAATGGCACCAAGATAATGGGAACGGGACTGGGATAACGGGAATGGGAATGGGACCGGGATCGGGATAACGGGAACTGGGAGAACGGGAGCAGGACCGGGATAACGGGAATGGGACTGGGACTGGGATTGGCATAATGGGAACGGGATAACAGGAGCAGGACCGGGATGGAAGGAACGGGAATAGGACCGGGATAATGGGAACGGGATAACGGGAATGGGACTGGGATAATGGGAATGGGACCGGGATAACAGGAAGGGGACCGGGATAACGGGAACGGGATAACGGGAGTGGGACTGGGAGAACGGGAACAGGACCGGGGTAAAGGAACAGGGCCGGGATAATGGAAATTGGACTGGGATTGGACTGGGATAACGGGGATGGGAGCGGAGTAATGGGAATGGGACCAGGATAAAGGAACGGAACTGGGATAAAGGGAATGGGACTGGGACTGGGATTGGCATAATGGGAACGGGATAACAGGAGCAGGACCGGGATAGAAGGAACGGGAATAGGAGCGGGATAGTAGAACCGGGATAACGGGAGTGGGATTGGGAGAACGGGAACGGGACCGGGATAACGGGAAGGGGACCGGGGTAAAGAAACAGGGCCGGGATAATGGAAATTGGACTGGGATTGGACTGGGATAACGGGGATGGGAGCGGAGTAATGGGAATGGGACCGGGATAAAGGAACGGGACTGGGATGATGGGAATGGCACTGGGATAATGGGAGTGGGACTGGGATAATGGGAATTGGTCTGGGATAAAAGGAATGGGACTAGGGTAATGGGAATGGGACTGGGATAACGGGAATGGGACCAGGATAAAGGAACAGGAGTGGGATAACGGGAATGGGACTGGGGTAATGAGAATGGGACTGGGAGAATGGGAGTGGGACCGGGACTGGGATAACGGGAACTGGGAGAACAGGAGCAGGACCAGGATAACGGGAAGGGGACTGGGATAATGGGAACTGGGAGAACAGGAGTGGGACTGGGAGAATGGGAACCAGGACCGGGATAATGGGAATGGGACCAGGAGAACAGGAACGGGAGAATGGGAACCAGGACCGGGAGAACGGGAATGGGACTGGGATAATGGGAACTGGGAGAACGGGAGTAGGACTGGAATAAAGGAACGGGATCGGGATAATGGGAATTGGACTGGGATAACAGGAATGGGACCGGGGTAATGGGACTGGGATAACGGGAATGGGACTGGGATGATTGGAATAGGACTAGGATCAGGATAAAAGAACAAGACCGGGATAATGGGAATTGGGAATGAGACTGGGAGAACCGGAAGGGGACTGGGATGATGGGAATGGGACTGGGGTAATTGGACCGGGATAACGGGAATGGGAGTGAGATGATGGGAATGGGACCGGGATAAAGGAACAAGAACCGAGATAACGGGAATGGGAGTGGGGTAATGAGAATGGGAATGGGACGGGGAGAATGGGAGTGGGAATGGGACCGGGATAACGGGAACTGGGAGAACGGGAGTAGGACCGGGACAGAAGGAACGGGACCGGGATAACAGGAACGGGATAACGGGAATGGGACCAGGATAACGGAGCCGTGCCAGGAAAAGGGGAATGGGACTGGGAGAATGGGAACGGGGCTGGGACTGTCCCAGTGCCACTCCCAGTGTCATCCCCAGTGTCCCCAGTGCCACTCCTGGTGTCCCCTGTGTCCCTTCCCAGTACAAGCTGGAGCTGCTGGTGGTGTCCCCATGTCGTGCCTGGAGCTGGAGCTGTTTGGCACCAAGGACAAACCCTTGGGGACACCGGACTGAGACTGCCCCAATGTCACTCCCAGTGTCCCCAGTGCCACTCCCAGTGTCCCCAATGTCCCCAGTGTCCCTTTTGTCCCCAGCAGTGCAAGCTGGAGCTGGTGCTGGGCTCCCCAGCGTCCTGCATGGACCTGGAGCTGTTCAGCACCAATGACAAACCCTTGGGGACACCGGACTGGGACTGTCCCAATGTCACTCCCAGTGTCCCCAGTGCCACTCCCAGTGTCCCCAGTGCCACTCCCAGTGTCCCTAATGTCACTTTGTCCCCTCCCAGTGCAAGCTGGAGCTGGTGGTGGGCTCCCCGGCGTCCTGCATGGACCTGGAGCTGTTCGGCGCCGAGGACAAACCCTTGGGGACACCAGACTGGGACTGTCCCAGTGTCACTCCCAGTGTCCCCAGTGTCCCCAATGTCACTCCCAGTGCCACTCCCAGTGTCCCCAGTGCCACTCCCAGTGTCACTCCCAGTGTCCCCAGTGTCACTCCCAGTGTCCCCAGTGTCCCCTGTGTCCTTTCCCAGTGCAAACTGGAGCTGCTGGTGGTGTCCCCATGTCGTGCCTGGAGCTGGAGCTATTTGGCACCAAGGACAAACCCTTGGGGACACTGCACCGAGACACTCCCAATGTCACTTCTAATGTCCCCAATGTCACTCCCAGTGTCCCCAGTGTCCCCAATGTCACTTTGTCCCCTCCCAGTGCAAGCTGGAGCTGGTGCTGGGCTCCCCGGCGTCCTGCATGGACCTGGAGCTGTTCGGTGCCGAGGACGAGCCCCTGGGGACACCAGACTGGGACTGTCCCAATGTCACTCCCAGTGTCCCCAGTGCCACTCCCAGTGTCCCCAATGTCACTTTGTCCCCGGCAGTGCAAGCTGGAGCTGCTGGTGTCCCCATGTCCTGCCTGGAGCTGGAGCTCTTTGGGCACCAAGGACAAACCCTTGGGGACACTGCACCGAGACACTGCCAGTGTCACTCCCGGTGTCCCCAGTGTCCCCAGTGCCATCCCCAGTGTCCCCAATGTCACTTTGTCCCCGGCAGTGCAAGCTGGAGCTGCTGCTGGGCTCCCCAGCCTCGTGCATGGACCTGGAGCTGTTGGGCACCAATGACAAACCCTTGGGGACACTGCACCGAGACACTCCCAGTGCCACTCCTGGTGTCCCCAATGTCCCCAGTGTCACTCCCAGTGTCACTTTGTCCCCTCCCAGTGCAAGCTGGAGCTGGTGCTGGGCTCCCCAGCCTCGTGCATGGAGCTGGAGCTGTTCAGCACCAATGACAAACCCTTGGGGACACCGGACTGGGACTGTCCCAATGTCCCCAGTGCCACTCCCAGTGCCATCCCCAGTGTCCCCAATGTCACTTTGTCCCCTCCCAGTGCAAGCTGGAGCTGGTGGTGGGCTCCCCGGCGTCCTGCATGGACCTGGAGCTGTTCGGTGCCGAGGACGAGCCCCTGGGGCGGCTGGACCGCGACGAGGCCCTGCTGGGCTCCTACCCCGTCAGCGACGGCTGCCGCCTGCACGTGCGTGGCGCTGGCACCTGTGTCACCTTGTGTCACTGTGTGTCACCTTGTGTCACCTTGTGTCACCTTGTGTCACCATGTCACCTGTGTGTCACCGGGTCCCCCCTCAGTGTCACCAAGTCACCTCTGTGTCACCTTGTGTCACCTCTGTGTCACCTGTGTGTCATCTCTGTGTCACCTCTGTGTCTCTGTGTCACCTCTGTGTCACCTCTGTGTCACCTCTGTGTCATCTGTGTGTCACCTCTGTGTCATCTCTGTGTCCCCTCTGTGTCACCTGGGTGTTCCCTCTGTGTCACCTTTGTGTTACCTGTGTGTCATCTCTGGGTCATCTCTGTGTCACCTCTGTGTCACCAAGTCACCTGTGTGTCACCTGTGTGTCACCGTGTGTCACCTCTGTGTCGCCTCCGTGTCACTGTGTTCCCTCTGTGTCACCTCTGTGTCACCTTGTGTCACCTTGTGTCACTGTGTTCCCTCTGTGTCACCCGTATGTCATCTCTGTGTCATGTCTGTGTCACTGTGTCCCCTCTCAGTGTCACTGTGTCACCGGGTCACCTCTGTGTCACCTGTCGGTGTCACCGCGTCACCTCCGTGTCCCTGCCGTGTCACCTCACTGTCACTTCCCGTTGTCATTGTGTCAGCTCTGTGTCACTTCCATGTCATCTCCATGTCACCTCTGTGTCACCACGTCTCCTCTGTGTCCCCTCTGTGTCACCTGTGTGTCACCTCTGTGTTACCTCTGTGTCACCCCTGTGTCACTGTGTCAGCTCTGGGTCACCTCTCTGTCACCTCCGGGTCACCTCTGTGTCACCGTGTCCCCCCTTGGTGTCACTGGGTCCCCTCTGTGTCGCTGTGTCAGCTCTGTGTCCCCTCCCGGTGTCACCTCTGTGTCACCTGTGTGTCAGCTGTGTGTCACCTCTGTGTCACCTCTGTGTCACCTCTGTCACCTGTGTGTCACCTCTGTGTCACCTCTGTGTCACTGAGTCATCTCTGTGTCACCTCTGTGTCACCTTGTGTCACCTCTGTGTCACCTCTGTGTCACTGTGTCCCTTCTGTGTCACCTGTGTGTCACTGTGTCATCTCTGTGTCACCTTGTGTCACCTCCCGGTGTCATCTCTGTGTCACTGTGTCCCCTCTGTGTCACCTTGTGTCACCTCTGTGTCATCTCCGTGTCACCGCGTCCCCTCGGTGTCACTGTGTCACCTCTGTGTCACGTTGTGTCACCTGTGTCACCTGTCTGTCACCTTGTGTCACCTTGTGTCACCTCTGTGTCAACTCTGTGTCACTGTGACCCCTTTGTGTCACCAAGTCACCTCTGTGTCACCTGTGTGTCACCTGTGTGTCCCTTTTGTGTCACCTCTCTGTCACCTCCGAGTCACCTCTGTGTCACCGTGTCCCCCCTTGGTGTCACTGGGTCCCCTCTGTGTCGCTGTGTCAGCTCTGTGTCACCTCTGTGTCGCCTGTGTGTCACCTTGTGTCACCGTGTGTCACCTCCCGGTGTCATCTCTGTGTCACCTTGTGTCACCTCTGTGTCACCTCTGTGTCACCGTGTCATCTCCGTTTCACCTCGTGTTCCCCCTCGGTGTCACCGTGTTTTCTCTGTGTCACCTCTGTGTCACCTCCGTGTCATCTCTGTGTCACCTTGTGTCACCAAGTCACCTCTGTGTCACCTCTGTGTCACTGTGTTCCCTCTGTGTCACTTCCTTGTCACCTCTGTGTCACCTTGTGTCACCTCCCGGTGTCACTGTGTCGTCTCCATGTCACCTCGTGTCCTTTCCGTGTCACCGGGTCCCCTTGGTGTCACTGTGTCACCTCTGTGTCACCTCTGTGTCACCTCTGTGTCACCTCTGTGTCACCTCTGTCACCTGTGTGTCACCTCCGTGTCACCTCTGTGTCACTGTGACCCCCCTTCGGTGTCACCAGGTCCCATCGGTGTCGCTGTGTCCCCTGTGTGTCACTTCTGTGTCGCCTCCACGTCACCGTGTTCCCCCTCAGTATCGCTGTGTCACCTCTGTGTCACCTCTGTGTCGCCTCTGTGTCACCTCGTGTCCCGTCCATGTCACCGTGTCCCCTCTCAGTGTCACCATGTCACCTCTGTGTCCCCTCTGTGTCAGCGTGTCTCCTCTCGGTGTCACTGTGTTCCCCCTCGGTGTCACCGTGTCACCTCTGTGTCACCGCTGTGTCACCTTTGTGTCACCTCCGTGTCATCTCTGTGTCACCGGGTCCCCCCTCGGTGTCACCTCTGTGTCGCCTCTGTGTCGCTGTGTCACCTCTGTGTCACCTCTGTGTTACTGTGTTCCCCCCTCGGTGTCACCGTGTTCCCTCTGTGTCACCTCTGTGTCACCTTGTGTCACCTTGTGTCACCTTGTGTCACCTCCGTGTCACCTTGTGTCACCTCCGTGTCACCTTGTGTCACCTCTGGGTCACCTGTGTGTCACCATGTGTCACCTCTGTGTCGCCTCCGTGTCACTGTGTTCCCTCTGTGTCACTGGGTTCCCCCTCGGTGTCACCATGTCACCTCTGTGTCACCTCTCGGTGTCACCGGGTCACCTCTGTATCACCGGGTCCCCCCTTGGTGGCAGTGTGTCCCCTCTGTGTCACCACATCACCTCTGTGTCCCCTCCCGTTGTCACCATGTCACCGGGTCACCTCCCAGTGTCACCGTGTCATCTCCGTGTCACCTCGTGTCCCCCCTCTGTGTCACTGTGTCACCATGTCACCTCTGTGTCCCCTCTCAGTGTCACCAGGTCCTCTCTGTGTCACTGTGTCACCTCTGCGTCACTTCTTGGTGTCACCGGGTCACCTCAGTGTCACCGCATCCCCTCTGTGTCACTGTGTCCCCTCTCAGTGTCACCGTGTCACCGCATCCCCTCTGTGTCGCCGGGGCCCCCGCTTGGTGTCACCGTGTTCCCCCTTGGTGTCACCGTGTCCCCTCTGTGTCCTCTCTCGGTGTCACCGTGTCCCCTCTCAGTGTCACCGTGTCCCCCCGTGTCCCCTCTCGGTGTCACCAGGGTGGGGTGTGGTGGCGTTTTTGAGGGACAGTGGCACCTCCTCAAGGGACAGTGCCACCCCTCTGGGTCACAGTGCCACAGTGCCACCCTCTGGGTGACAGTGCCACCCCCCTGAGGGACAGTGCCACCCCTGCAGGTGACCGACCGGAGCGGGGCCCGCGCGGGGCAGTTCGAGGACGTGTCACAAGTGGCCAAGTACGAGATGGCCGAGAGCGACTACGACAAGAGGACAGGTGGCCCTGGGGACACTGGGGACACTGCGGGGGTTGGGGACATTGAGATGTTTGGGACGTTGGAGGTGTTGGGGACATTGGGGACATTGAGGGGTTGGGGACATTGAGGGGTTGGGGACATTGGGGACATTGAAGATGGTTGAGGACATTGGGGACATTGGAGATGTTTGGGGACATTGGAGATGCTGAGGATATTGGGGACATTGAGGGGTTGGGGACATTGGAGGGTTGGGGACATTGGAGATGTTTGGGGACATTGGAGATGTTGGGGACATTGGGGATATTGGGACATTGAGGAGTTGGGGACATTGTGGACATTGGAGGTGTTGGGGACATTGGGGACATTGAGGGGTTGGGGACATTGGAGATGTTTGGGGACATTGAGGGGTTGGGGACATTGAGGAGTTGGGGACATTGGGGACATTGAAGATGGTTGAGGACATTGGAGATGTTGAGGACATTGGGGACATTGGAGGTGTTGGGGACATCGAGGACATTGAGGGATTTGGGACGTTGGGGACTATGGAGGTGTTGGGGACCTTGGAGATATCGAGGACATTGGGGACATTGAGGAGTTGGGGACATTGGAGATGTTTGGGGACATTGGCGATGTTGGGGACATTGGGACATTGAGGAGTTGGGGACATTGTGGACGTTGGAGGTGTTGGGGACATTGGGGACATTGAGGGGTTGGGGACATTGGGGACACTGAAGATGGTTGAGGACATTGGGGACGTTGGGGACATTGTGGACATTGGAGGTGTTGGGGACATTGGGGACATTGGAGATGTTTGGGGACATTGGAGATGTTGGGGACATTGGGGACATTGGGATATTGGAGGTGTTTGGGGACATTGAGGACATTGAGGGATTTGGGACATTGGGGACATTGAGGAGTTGGGGACATTGGGGGATTTGGGACATTGAAGATGGTTGAGGACATTGGGGACACTGGGGACAGTGGAGGTGTTGGGGACATTGGAGATATCGAGGTCATTGGGGACATTGAGGGGTTGGGGACATTGGGGGGATTTGGGACACTGAAGATGTTGAGGACATTGGGGACACTGGGGACAATGGATGTGTTGGGGACATTGAGAGGTTGGGGACATTGGAGATGTTGAGGACATTGGGGGGATTGGGGACATTGAGGGGGTTGGGGACATTGGGGACATTGAGGGATTGGGGACATTGGGGACATTGGGGACATTGAGGGATTGGGGACACGTTCCAAGTGTCCGAGGTGGCCAACAGCGACTACGACGAGGACAGCACGTCCCTGTCCCCAAAGTGCCACCCCTGATGTCCCCTGGATGTCCCCACAGCATCCTGGGGGTGCTGGGACCGGGAACGGGACCAGGAACGGGACCAGGAATAGGAACAGAACCGGGAATGGGATCAGGAGCGGGAATGGGACCAGGAATAGGAACAGAACCGGGAATGGGAATGGAAGTGGGATCAGGAATGGGAACAAGAGCGGGAATAGGAACGGGACCAGCGTGTCCCTGTCCCCAAAGTGCCACCCCTGATGTCCCCTGGATGTCCCCAAGGGGTTCCTGGGGCTGCTGGGACCGGGACAGGACCGGGAATGGGACCAGGAATAGGAACAGGACCGGGATCAGGAACAGGACCAGGAATGGGACCAGGAATAGGATCAGGACCAAGAATGGGAACAGGAGCAGGAACAGGAACGGGACCGGGATCAGGAGTGGCACCAGCGCGTCCCTGTCCCCAAAGTGCCACCCCTGATGTCCCCTGGGTGTCCCCACGGGGTTCCTGGGGCTGCTGGGACCGGGAACAGGACCGGGAATGCGATCAGGAGCGGGAATGGGACCAGGAATAGGAACAGAACCGGGAATGGGAACGGAACCGGGAATGGGAGCAAGATCGGGACTTGGATAGGAATGGGACTGGGACCAGTTTGTCCCCAAAGTGCCACCCCTGATGTCCCCTGGGTGTCCCCGCAGAGTCGGTGCGCTCGTTCCTGCGGCAGCGCTCGTGGGGCCGCTGGGACCGGGAGCGGGAGCAGGAGCGGCAACGGCAGCGGGAGCAGCGCCGCGCTCAGGAGGGACACCAGGGTGTCCCTGTCCCCAAAGTGCCACCCCTGATGTCCCCTGGGTGTCCCCACGGAGTCCTGGGGCTGCTGGGACCAGGACAGGACCAGGAACGGGAATAGGAACAGAACCGGGAATGGGAACAGAACCAGGATCAGGATTGGGAATGGGAACGGGAATAGGAACGGAACTGGGACCAGAGTGTCCCCAAAGTGCCACCCCTGATGTCCCCTGGATGTCCCCACGGGGTTCCTGGGGCTGCTGGGACCGGGAATGAGGCCAGGATTGGGAATAGGAACGGGAACAAGACCAGGAACGGGACCGGGAATGGGATCAGGAACCGGGAATGGGATCAGGAATGGGAACGGGACCAGCGCGTCCCTGTCCCCAAAGTGCCACCCCTGATGTCCCCTGGGTGTCCCCACGGGGTTCCTGGGGCTGCTGGGACCGGGAACGGGATCAGGAACGGGACCGGGAATAGAATCAGGACCAAGAATGGGAACAGGAATGGCAGCGGGAATAGGAGTGGCACAATGGTGTCCCTGTCCCCAAAGTGCCACCCCTGATGTCCCCTGGGTGTCCCCGCAGAGTCGGTGCGCTCGTTCCTGCGGCAGCGCTCGTGGGGCCGCTGGGACCGGGAGCGGGAGCAGGAGCGGCAGCGGCAGCGGGAGCAGCGCCACGCTCAGGAGGGACACCAGGGTGTCCCTGTCCCCAAAGTGCCACCCCTGATGTCCCCTGGATGTCCCCACGGAGTCCTGGGGCTGCTGGGACCGGGACAGGACCGGGAACGGGACCAGGAATAGGAACAGAACTGGGATCAGGAATAGGATCAGGATCAAGAATGTGAATGGGAGTGGGATCAGGAGCGGGAACGGGAGCGGGAATAGAAGTGGCACAATGGTGTCCCTGTCCCCAAAGTGCCGCCCCTGATGTCCCCTGGGTGTCCCCACGGGGTTCCATGGGCTGCTGGGACCAGGAACGGGACCGGGAATGGGACCGGGAATAGGAACAGAACCGGGAATGGGATCAGGAGCGGGAATGGGAACAGGAGCGGGATCAGGAATGGGAACGAGAGCAGGAATAGGAACAGGACCAGCGCGTCCCTGTCCCCAAAGTGCCACCCCTGATGTCCCCTGGCTGTCCCCACGGGGTTCCTGGGGCTGCTGGGACCGGGAACGGGACCGGGAACGGGAATAGGAACAGAACTGGGAATGGGAACAGGAGCGGGATCAGGAATGGGAACAGGAGCGGGAATAGGAACGGCACCAGGGTGTCCCTGTCCCCAAAGTGCCACCCCTGATGTCCCCTGGGTGTCCCCACGGGGTTCCTGGGGCTGCTGGGACCGGGACAGGACCGGGAACGGGAATGGGAACGGGATCAGGAATAGGATCAGGATCAAGAATGGGAACAGGAGCGGGATCAGGAACAGGAACGGGAGCGGGAATAGGAACGGGACCAGCGCATCCCTGTCCCCAAAGTGCCACCCCTGATGTCCCTGGATGTCCCCACAGTGTCCCTGCGATCCTGGGGCTGCTGGGACCGGGAACAGGATCAGGATTGGGATCAGGAACGGGACCGGTAGTAGGAACAGAACCAGGAATGGGATCAGGAGCGGGAATGGGACCGGGAATAGGAACAGAACCGGGATCAGGAACCGGAACGGGACCGGGATCAGGAGTGGCACCATGGTGTCCTTGTCCTCAAAGTGCCACCCCTGATGTCCCCGCTGTCCCCGCAGAGTCGGTGCGCTCGTTCCTGCGGCAGCGCTCGTGGGGCCGCTGGGACCGGGAGCGGGAGCAGGAGCGGCAGCGGCAGCGGGAGCAGCGCCGCGCTCAGGAGGGACACCAGGGTGTCCCTGTCCCCAAAGTGCCACCCCTGATGTCCCCTGGGTGTCCCCAGAGAGTTCCTGGGGCTGCTGGGACCGGGAACGGGATCAGGAACAGGACCGGGAATGGGACCAGGAATAGAATCAGGATCAAGAATGGGAACGGGAGCGGGAATAGGAGTGGCACCATGTCCCCAAAGTGCCACCCCTGATGTCCCCTGGATGTCCCCACAGGGTTCCTGGGGCTGATGGGACCGGGAACGGGATCAGGAATAGGAACAGAACCGGGAATGGGATCAGGAGTGGGAATGGGACCGGGAATAGGAACAGAACCGCGATCAGGAACAGGAACGGGACTGGGAATAGGAACGGGACCAGCGCGTCCCTGTCCCCAAAGTGCCACCCCTGATGTCCCCTGGGTGTCCCCAGAGAGTCCTGGGGCTGCTGGGACCGGGAACGGGATCAGGAACGGGACCGGGAATGGGACCAGGATCAAGAATGTGAATGGAAGTGGGATCAGGAATGGGAACGAGAGCAGGAATAAGAACGGGACCAGGGTGTCCCTGTCCCCAAAGTGCCACCCCTGATGTCCCCTGATGTCCCCACGGGGTTCCTGGGGCTGCTGGAACTGGGATAGGACTGGGAACGGGACCGGGAATGGGACCGGGAATAGGATCAGGACCAAGAATGGGAATGGAAGCGGGAATAGGAATGGAAACGAGAGCAGGAATAGGAACGGGACCAGCGTGTCCCTGTCCCCAAAGTGCCACCCCTGATGTCCCCTGGATGTCCCCAGAGAGTCCTGGGGCTGCTGGGACCGGGAATGAGGCCAGGATTGGGAATAGGAACGGGAACAGGACCAGGAATGGGACCGGGAATGGGATCAGGACCAAGAATGGGAATGGGAACGGGAGCGGGAATAGGAACGGGACCAGCGCGTCCCTGTCCCCAAAGTGCCACCTCTGATGTCCCCTGAGTGTCCCCACAGAGTCCTGGGGCTGCTGGGACCGGGACAGGACCGGGAACGGGACCGGGAATGGGATCAGGAGCGGGAATGGGACCAGGAATAGGAACAGGAACGGGACCGGGAATAGGAGTGGCACCAGGGTGTCCTTGTCCCCAAAGTGCCACCCCTGATGTCCCCTGGATGTCCCCACGGGGTTCCTGGGGCTGCTGGGACCGGGAATGAGGCCAGGATTGGGAATAGGAACGGGAACAAGACCAGGAACGGGACCGGGAATGGGATCAGGACCAAGAATGGGAACAGGAACAGGAGCGGGAATAGGAACGGGACCAGCGTGTCCCTGTCCCCAAAGTGCCACCCCTGATGTCCCCGTGCTGTCCCCCCAGAGTCCCTGCGATCCTGGGGCTGCTGGGACCGGGAACGGGATCAGGAGTGGGACCGGGAATAGGAACAGAACCGGGAATGGGATCAGGAATGGGAACGGGATCAGGAGTGGCACCAGCGTATCCCTGTCCCCAAAGTGCCACCCCTGATGTCCCCTGGGTGTCCCCACGGGGTTCCTGGGGCTGCTGGGGCCGGGACAGGACCAGGAATGGGATCAGGAACGGGACCGGGAATAGAATCAGGACCAAGAATGGGAACAGGAGCGGGATCAGGAACGGGAATGGGACCGGGATCAGGAGTGGCACCATGGTGTCCTTGTCCCCAAAGTGCCACCCCTGATGTCCCCTGGATGTTCCCTGATGTCCCCACAGAGTCCCTGCGATCCTGGGGCTGCTGGGACCGGGAACGGGATCAGGAACGGGACCAGGAATAGAATCAGGACCAAGAGTGGGAATGGAAGTGGGATCAGGAACAGGAACGGGAGCGGGAATAAGAACGGGACCAGCGCGTCCCTGTCCCCAAAGTGCCACCCCCGATGTCCCCTGGGTGTCCCCATGGAGTCCCTGTGTTCCTGGGGCTGCTGGGACCAGGATAGGATCAGGAATAGGATCAGGAATAGGAACAGAACCGGGATCAGGACTGGGAATGGGAATGGAACTGGGACCGGAGTGTCCCCAAAGTGCCACCCCTGATGTCCCCTGGATGTCCCCGCTGTCCCCGCAGAGTCGGTGCGCTCGTTCCTGCGGCAGCGCTCGTGGGGCCGCTGGGACCGGGAGCGGGAGCAGGAGCGGGAGCGGCAGCGGGAGCAGCGCCGCGCTCAGGAGGGACACCGGGGTGTCCCTGTCCCCAAAGTGCCACCCCTGATGTCCCCTGGGTGTCCCCAGAGAGTCCTGGGGCTGCTGGGACCAGGAATGGGAATAGGAACGGGACCAGGAACTGGAATGGGAGCAGGAGCAGGACTGGGGACAGGAATGGGATCAGGAGTGGCACCAGGGTGTCCCTGTCCCCAAAGTGCCACCCCTGATGTCCCCTGGATGTCCCCACGGGGTTCCTGGGGCTGCTGGGACCGGGACAGGACCGGGAATGGGACCGGGAATGGGATCAGGAGCGGGAACGGGAGCAGGAGCGGGAATGGGACCGGGAATAGGAACAGAACCACAATCAGGAACCGGAACAGGAGCGGGAATAGGAACGGGACCAGCGCGTCCCTGTCCCCAAAGTGCCACCCCTGATGTCCCCTGGATGTCCCCACGGAGTCCTGGGGCTGCTGGAACCGGGACAGGACTGGGAACGGGACCGGGAACGGGACCAGGAATAGAATCAGGACCAAGAATGGGAACAGGAGCAGGATCAGGAACAGGAGCGGGAATAGGAACGGGACCAGCGCGTCCCTGTCCCCAAAGTGCCACCCCTGATGTCCCCTGGATGTCCCCACGGGGTTCCTGGGGCTGCTGGAACTGGGACAGGACCGGGAACGGGACCAGGAATGGGAACAGAACCGGGAATGGGATCAGGAGCGGGAATGGGACCGGGAATAGGAACTGGAACGGCACCGGGATCAGGAGTGGCACCAGCGTGTCCCTGTCCCCAGAGTGCCACCCCTGATGTCCCCTGGGTGTCCCCACGGAGTCCCTGCGATCCTGGGGCTGCTGGGACCGGGAGCGGGATCAGGAGTGGGAATGGGAATAGGAACAGAACCGGGAATGGGATCAGGAACGGGAATGGGACCGGGAATAGGAACAGAACCGGGATCAGGAACAGGAACGGGACCGGGATCAGGAGTGGCACCATGATGTCCTTGTCCCCAAAGTGCCAGCCCTGATGTCCCCTGGATGTCCCCAGAGAGTCCCTGTGTTCCTGGGGCTGATGGGACGAGGAATGGGATGAAAAATGGGATCAGGAATAGGAACAGAACCGGGAATGGGAACGGGAGCGGGATCGGGAACGGGAACGGGAGCGGGAATAGGAGTGGCACCATGTCCCCAAAGTGCCACCCCTGATGTCCCCTGGATGTCCCCACAGGGTTCCTGGGGCTGCTGGGACTGGGATAGGACCGGGAATAGGATCAGGACTGGGATCAGGAATAGAATCAGGACCAAGAATGGGAACAGGAGCGGGATCAGGAACGGGACCGGGAGCAGGAATAGGAACGGGACCAGCGCGTCCCTGTCCCCAAAGTGCCACCCCTGATGTCCCCGCAGAGTCGGTGCGCTCGTTCCTGCGGCAGCGCTCGTGGGGCCGCTGGGACCGGGAGCGGGAGCAGGAGCGGCAGCGGCAGCGGGAGCAGCGCCGCGCTCAGGAGGCGGCGGCGGCGGCGGCGCTGCCGCTCGGGGCGCGCTGCGAGGTGCGGCTGCCGGGCCAGCCCTGCCGCAGGGGCGCCATCGCCTTCGTGGGTGCGTGTCCCCTCTTTGTCCCCTCTTTGTCACCTCTTTGTCACCTTTTTGTCACCTTTTCGTGCTTTTTTTTCACGTTTTTTTGGTGTTTTTCCCGCTATTTTTGCGCCCAAGGTGAGACGGATTTTAAGCCGGGGCTTTGGGTGGGGGTGCGCTACGACGAACCGCTGGGCAAGCACGATGGAAGGTGAGGGGGGGGGGGGTTTGGGGGGTCCTGGAGGGGTTTTGGGGGGTCCTGGAGGGGTTTTGGGGGGTTTTAGGGGGTCCTGGGGAGGTTTTGGGGGGTTTTGAGAGGTTCTGGGGGGGTTCTGGGGGAGTTTTGGGAGGTCCTGGAGGGGTTTTGGGGGATTTTGAGAGGTTCTGGGGTGGTTTTGGAGGGGGTTTGGGGGACTTTTGGGGGGTCCTGGAGGGATTTTGGGGAGTTTTGGGGGGTCCTGGAGGGGATTTCGGGGGATTCTGGGGGATCCTTGAGGGGTTTCAGGGGTCCTGGAGAGGTTTTGGGGGGATTTTGGAGGGATTTTGGGGGGTTCTGGGGGAGTTTTGGGGGGTCCTGGAGGGGTTTGGGGGCGTTTTGGGAGGTCCTGAAGAGTTTTGGGGGGGGATTTTGGGGGTCCTGGAGGGGTTTGGGGGGGTCCTGGAGGGGTTTTGGGGAAAATTGAGGTGTCTGGGGGGTCCTGGAGGAGTTTTTGGGGATTTGGGGGGTCCTGGAGGGGATGTTGGGCGTCCTGAAGGGGTTTGGGGGTCCTGGAGGGAATTTTGGGGATTTTTGGGGGGTCCTGAAGGGGATTTGGGGGGTCCTGGAGGAGTTTTTGGGGATCCTGGATGGGTTTTGGGGGGGCAGGATCTACTTTTTCTATCTTATCACCCCTTATCACCCCCAAATCTCTCTTATCTCCCCCTTTATCTTTGTTATCACCACCTTATCTCTCTTATCTCTTATCTCTCTCTCTTATCTCTTATCTCCGACCCCCCCAGCGTGGACGGCCGCCGTTATTTCGAGTGTCCCCCCAAATTCGGGGCCTTCGTGCGGCCCCAGCACGTCACGGCCGGCGACTTCCCGCCCGAGGACGACGGCCTGGACGAGCTCTGAGGGAAAACTCCAGAAAATTCCAGAAAATTCCCCAAAATTCCGGAATTTTCCCGCTTTTTTCGGAGAAAAAATGGCCCAAAAATGGCCCAAAATTCGCCGTTTTCGTCTCTTTTTTGGGGGGGAAATGGGGAAAACTTGTGAGGGCGACGGCCTGGACCAGGGGAAATTCCAGAAAATTCCCAAAATTCCCAAAAATTCCAGAATTTTCCCGCTTTTTTTCAGGAAAAAGTGGCCAAAAAATGGTCCAAAATTCTCAAAATTCCCCAAATTATCCCCAAATTATCCTCGAATTCCCAAAATTATCCCAAATTCCAAAATTTTTCCCAAAATTCCTCAGATTCTGTCTGGAATTCCTGAAATTATCCCAAAATTCCCAAATTCATCCCAAAAATCACAAAATTATGCCAAAATTCCCACCAGGATCCCAAACTATCCCAAAATTCCCTAAATTATCCCAAAATTTCCTCCAAGATCCTAAAATTTCCAGAATTTTCCCAAAATTCCCACCAGGATCCCAGAATTCCTCCTGGAATTCCCAAAATTATCCCGAAATTCCCACCAGGATCCCAAAATTATCCCCAAATGATCCCAAATTTTATCCCAAAATTCCCCACAGAATTCCCAAAATTCCTCTCAAAATTCCTCTCAAAATTCTCAAAATTTTCCCCAAATTCACAAAATTATCCCCGAATTATCCCAAAATTTCCTCCAAGGTCCCAAAATTCCCAAAATTTCCCCAAAATTCCCCAAATTTTCCCCAAATTCCCCCTGCCCCCCCAGCCCTGCCCCAAAGGGGGCGTGGCTTTCCCGTGGGCGTGGCTAATCCCCCCCAGCCAATCAGAGAGCTCCTCGGGGTTCATAAAGGGGCGTGGCCCCTTCTGGCCACTCCCCCAACCCAAAAAAGGTGAAAAATTTGAATTTTGGCGTCGACCAATCAGAGCGCGGGGTTTGGGGGATGATTGACAGGCGGCTCGGCCAATGGGAGTGCAGGGGGGTCAAGGGGCGGGGCCACCAGCCGCCATTTTGGGTGGGAAGGGGGCGTGGTTATACCAAAGGGGGTTGCTCATGAATATTAATGAGGTTTGGTGGGCGTGGCTATGAGGAAAGGGGCGTGGTCATGAGGAAAGGGGCGTGGTCTGAGTTTGGGGAAGGGGAGGAGTCCCAGTTCAAACCCAATTAATTCCTAATTAATTCCCAATTAAATCCCAATTAATTCCCACCCCAAATCCCAATGAAACCCTAATTAAATCCCAATTAATTCCCAATTAAATCCCCATTAAATCCCAGTTAATTTCCAATTAAATCCCAATTAATTCCCAATTAAATCCCAATTAAACCCCAATGAATTCCCAATTAAATTGCAATTAATTCCCTATTAAATCCCAATTAATTCCCAATTAAACCCCAATTAACTCCCAATTTCCCACCCCAAATTCCCAATTAATTCCAGACTAAATCCCAATTAATTCCCAATTAAACCCCAATTAATACCCAATTAATTCCCTATTAAATCCCAATTAAACCCCAATGAAATCGCAATTAATTCCCTATTAAATCCCAATTAAACCCCAATGAAATCCCAATTAAATCACAATTAATTCCCAATGAAACCCCAATTAAATCCCAGTTAATTCCCAATTAAAACCCAATTAATTCCCAATGAAACCCCAATGAAATCCCAATTAATTCCCAATTAAATCCCAATTAAATCCCAATAAAACCCCAATTAAACCTGAATTAATTCCCAATTAAATCCCAATTAAACCCCAATGAAATCCCAATTAATTCCCAATAAAAATCCTAATTAACCCCAATTAAATCCGGATTTCCCACCCCAAATCCCAATTAAACCCCCCAATTAATTAACCCCAATTAACCCCCATCGTCCCAATGAAAACTCCGCATTCTCCGGGGTTTATTCGGAATTCTTTTCATTTTTAAATTTTTTTATTTTTTCCTTTTTTTTCCTCTTTTTTTTCTCTCCTTTCCCGCCAATTCCTGGGGCTTTTCCTCATGCACCGAATCCCGGGAAAATTCCGGGAAAAATCCCAAAAATTCCCCAAAAAATTCCTCAAAATTCCTCAAAAAATTCAGAAATTTCGGCAAAAATTCCGATTTTTTTTCGATTTTTAAACCCAAAAATCCCCAAAAATTTTCCCCCAAAATTCCTCAAAAAATTCAAAAATTTCTGCAAAAAATCTGAATTTTTTTGATTTTTAAACCCAAAAATCCCAAAATTTCCCCAAAATTCCCCCAAAAATTCAGAAATTTCTGCAAAAATTCCGATTTTTTAAAGCCCAAAATTCCCCCCAAAATTTCCCCAAAAAATGAAAAAAATTTTGTGAAAAATTTGAATTTTGGGGGAGAAAATTTTGAAATTTTTTTCGGTGAAAATTTTTGGGTTTTTTTGAGGGAAAAAAATCTGAAATTTTGGGGCAAAATTTGAATTTTTTGGGAAAAAATTTGGGGGTTTTGGGGGGAAAAATTTGAATTTTGGGGATGAAAATTTGAATTTTGGGGATGAAAAATTGGAATTTTTTGAGGTAAAAATCCAAATTTTTTGTGAAAAAAATCGGAATTTTTGTGAAAAATTTTAAATTTTTTTCCGTTTTTCCCCAAAATTTCCCCTAAATCCCCAAAAATTCCAAAATTTCGATTTTTTTCAATTTGAAAATTTTTATTTTTTTGGGATTTTCCCGTCCTTGGGGGCGTCTTAAAGTGCTCGGAGGAGCCGGGAGCTCCCGGTGGTACCTTTGAAATTCCAGTTCCGCCCCCAAAATTCCCAAAATTTTCCCCAAAATTTTCCCAAAATTCCCGAATTTGGGGGGAGGGGAGGTCCAAGGCCCCTCCCCCACCCCCGGAAGTGCTTCTGGGGCAGAATTTTTTGGGATTTTTGGGAATTTTTGGGATTTTTGGGGAATTTTTGGGGTTTTTTGGGGTCTGGAGGCATCTGAGGAGCTTCTGGTGGCCTCAGGTGGCTTCTGGTGGTCCCTGGATCTGCTGGGATGGAGCTTGGAGAACCTTGGGGCATCTTGGAGCACCTTGGATGGACCTTGGACAACCTTGGATGGACCTGGGGCCACCTCAGACCACCTTGGTTGGACCTGGGGCCACCTTAGATGGAGCTTGGACAACCGTGGATCTCCTCAGATGGACCTTGGACTACCTTGGATGACATTGGCTGGACCTTCAGCCACCTTGGATGGACCTTGGACCATCTTGGATGGAGCTTGGGGCCACCTTGGAAGGACCTTGGGCGACCTTGGATGGACCTTGGACAACCTTGGACAACCTTAGAAGGACCTTGGTTGGACCTGGGGCCACCTTGGATGGAGCTTGGACAACCTTGGATCTCCTCAGATGGACCTTGGGCCACCTTGGATGGACCTTGGAGAACCTTGGATGGACCTTGGAGAACCTCAGACCACCTTGGATGGACCATGAACAACCTTGGACCACCTTGGATGGACCTTGGGCCACCTTGGATGGACCTTGGACAACCTTGGGCCACCTTGCAGCACCTTGGATGGACCTGGGGCCATCTTAGATGGAGCTTGGACAACCTTGGATCTCCTCAGATAGACCTTGGGCCACCTTGGATGGACCTTGGAGAACCTCAGACCACCTTGGATGGACCTTGGGCCACCTTGGATGGACCTTGGAGAACCTCAGACCACCTTGGATGGACCTTGGGCCACCTTGGATGGACCTTGGAGAACCTCAGACCACCTTGGATGGACCATGAACAACCTTGGACCACCTTGGATGGACCTTGGATGGACCTTGGGCCACCTTGGACAACCTTGGATGGACCTTGGGCCATCTTGGATGGAGCTTGGACAACCTTGGATGAAGCTTGGGGCCATCTTGGACCATGTTGGACAACCTTGGATCTCCTCAGATGGACTTTGGACAACCTTGGATGACATTGGGTGGACCTTCAACCACCTTGGATGGACCTCGGGCGACCATGGATGAAGTTTGGGCAACCTTGGATGGACCTGGGGCCATCTTGGATGGAGCTTGGACAACCTTGGACCACCTTGGATGGAGCTTGGACAACCTTGGCCAACCTTGGAAAGACCTTGGGCCACCTTGGATGGAGCCTGGACCACCTTGGACCACCTTGGATGGACCTGGGGCCACCTTGGATGACGTTGGCTGGACCTTCAGCCACCTTGGATGAAGTTTGGGCAACCTCAGATGGACCTGGGGCCACCTTGGACAACCTTGGACCATCTTGGATGGACCTTGGACCACCTTGGATGGACCTGGGGCCATCTTAGATGGAGCTTGGATAACCTTGGATCTCCTCAGATGGACCTTGGATAACCTTGGATGACGTTGGCTGGACCTTCAGCCACCTTGGATGAAGTTTGGGCAACCTCAGATGGACCTGGGGCCATCTTGGACCACCTCGGATGGACGTTGGACAACCTTGGGCCACCATGGATGGACCTTGGACAACCTTGGACAACCTTGGATGGACCTTGGAGAACCTTGGACCACCTTGGATGGACCTTGGATGGACCTTCAACCACCTTGGATGGACCTTGGGCCACCTTGGATGGACCTTGGAGAACCTTGGATCTCCTCAGATGGACCTTGGGCCACCTTGGATGGACCTTGGAGAACCTCAGACCACCTTGGATGGACCTTCAACCACCTTGGAAGGACCTTGGACAACCTTGGACAACCTTAGAAGGACCTTGGATGGACCTTGGGCTACCCCAGATGGACCTTGGAGAACCTCAGACCACCTTGGATGGACCATGAACAACCTTGGACCACCTTGGATGGACCTTGGGCCACCTTGGATGACGTTGGCTGGACCTTCAACCACCTTGGATGGACCTGGGGCCATCTTGGGCCACCTTGGATGGACCTTGGACCACCCTGGGCCACCTTGGATGGACCTGGGGCCACCTTAGATGGAGCTTGGATAACCTTGGATCTCCTCAGATGGACCTTGGACCACCTTGGAAGGACCTGGGGCCACCTTGGATGACGTTGGCTGGACCTTCAGCCACCTTGGATGAAGTTTGGGCAACCTCAGATGGACCTGGGGCCACCTTGAGCCACCTTGGATGGAGCTTGGAGAACCTTGGACCACCTCGAATGACCCTCAGGCCACCTTGGACCACCTCAAATGACCCTTGGACCACCCTGGACCACTCCAGCCCACCCTGGATGACCCTTGGACCACCTTGAATGACTCTCAGGCCACCATGGATGATTCTTGGACCACCTTGGATGACCTTTAGGCCACCTTGGACCACCCTGGACCACTCCAACCCACCCTGGATGACCCTTGGACCACCTTGGACCACCTCAGATGACCCTCAGGCCACCTTGGACCACCTTGGACCACTCCAGCCCACCCTGGATGACCCTTGGACCACCTTGGACCACCTTGGATGACCTTCAGGCCACCTTGGACCACCTCGAATGACCCTTGGACCACCTTGGACCACCTCGAATGACCCTTGGACCACCTTGGACCACCTTGGACCACCTTGAATGACCCTTGGACCACCATGGACCACCTTGGACCACCTTGGACCACCATGGACCACCTTGGATGACCCTCAGGCCACCTTGGACCACCTCAAATGACCCTTGGACCACCTTGGACCACCTTGGACCACCTCGAATGACCTTCAGGCCACCATGGATGACCCTTGGACCACCATGGACCACCTTGGATGACCCTTGGACCACCTTGGACCACCTTGAATGAACCTTGAGCCACCTTGGATGACCTTCAGGCCACCCTGGATGACCCTTGGACCACCATGGACCACCATGGACCACCCTGAATGACTCTCAGGCCACCTTGGATGACCCTTGGACCATCTTGGACCACCATGGACCACCTTGGACCACCATGGACCACCTTGGACCACCTCGAATGACTCTTGGACCACCATGGACCACCTTGGACCACCATGGACCACCTTGAATGACCCTTGGACCACCTTGGACCACCCTGGATGACCCTTGGACAACCATGGACCACCTTGGACCACCTTGGATGACCTTCAGGCCACCTTGGACCACCTTGGACCACCTTGAATGACCCTCAGGCCACCTTGGACCACCTTGGACCACCATGGACCACCCTGAATGACCTTCAGGCCACCTTGGACCACCTCGAATGACCCTTGGACCACCTTGGACCACCTTGAATGACTCTCAGGCCACCTTGGATGACCTTCAGGCCACCTTGGACCACTTTAAACCACCTCAGATGACCCTTGGACCACCATGGACCACCTTGGACCACCATGGACCACCTTGGATGACCTTCAGGCCACCTTGGACCACCTTGAATGACCTTCAGGCCACCTTGGACCACCTTGGACCACCTTGGATGACCTTCAGGCCACCATGGATGACCCTTGAACCACCTTGGACCACCATGGAGCACCTTGGATGACCTTCAGGCCACCATGGAGCACCTTGGATGACCCTTGGACCACCTTGGACCCCCTTGGACCACCTCAGATGACCCTCAGGCCACCTTGGACCACCATGGACCACCTTGGACCACCTTGGACCACCTCAAATGACCTTCAGGCCACCTTGGACCACCTTGGATGAACCTTGGACCACCATAGACACCTTGGACCACCTTGAATGACCCTTGGACCATCTTGGACCACCATGGACCACCATGGACCACCTTGGACCACCTCGAATGACTCTCAGGCCACCATGGATGACTCTTGGACCACCTTGGACCACCTCGAATGACCCTTGGACCACCCTGGACCACCATGGACCACCTTGGACCACCTCGAATGACTCTTGGACCACCATGGACCACCTTGGACCACCTCAAATGACCCTTGGACCACCATGGACCACCATGGACCACCATGGACCACCTCGGACCACCTCCAATGACCTTCAGCCCACCTGGGCCCCACCACCACCGCCCCTCAGGCCACCCCAAGGACCTCCTCCCCCTCCCCCTCTGGCAGCCCCTCCCAGGCCCCTCCTCGGGCGGCGCCCGTTCCGTCCGTCCGTCCGTCCGTCCGGCCTGGCCAAAGTCTGGGACAACCAATCCCCACCGAGATCTGAGATCCGAGCCCCTCCCCGTCCTGCGTCCGTCCGTCCGTCCGTCCGTCCGTCCAACTTTGCCCGGAGGTCACTCCGACGGCTCCGGCGGCGGCGGCGACGGCGTCCGAGGAGGTGACAACGGCGGTGGGAAGGAGCCGGTGGTGGTGGTGGTGGTGGTGGTGGTGGCCACCGGAGCAGGTCCAGGAGAACCCGGCGTGTCCGGCGGTGGCCGCAGCGAGGAGAAGAAGAAGAAGGGGCACTGGTGGATGAAGAGTTCGATGATTGTCTGGTAGGTCCTGGTGGCCGTCAAGGCGTCCATGGTGCTGAAGTCCGGGCGCATTAAGGTGGGCCAGAAGCAGATGGAGAGGTTCTCGCTGGTCATCAGGTTGACGCGGTGCTGTTGGCTGACCCTGGGGGTGGAGAACATCAAAGTGACCATTTGGTGGTCAGAAGATCCCAAAACACCTCAAAATTCCAAAAATTCCCATTAAAATTTCCCAAAAAATGTCCCTGGAGAAGTTCTCATTAACCACCAAGTTCCTCCTGACCATCAGGGTCACCTTGGGGTGGATATTGATGGAGTGACCACTCGGTGGTCAGAAGATCCCAAAACACCTCAAAATACCAAAAATTCCCACCCAAAAATCCCCCTGGAGAAGTTCTCATTGTCCATCAAGTTCCTGAGGTGCTGTGGGCTCAAGTTGGGGGTGGACAACATCAAAGTGACCACTCGGTGGTCAGAAGATCCCATAAAACCCCCAAAATCCCAAAAATTCCCACCCAAAAAATCCCCCTGGAGAAGTTCTTGGTGACCATCAAGTTCCTCCTGACCATCAGGGTCACCCTGGGGTGGACATTGGTGGAGTGACCACTCGGTGGTCAGAAGACACCATAAAACCTCCAAAATACCAAAAATTCCCACCCAAAAATCCCCCTGGAGAAGTTCTCATTGTCCATCAGGTTCCTGAGGTGCTGTTGGCTGACCCTGGGGGTGGACAACATCAAAGTGACCATTTGGTGGTCAGAAGATCCCAAAACACCTTAAAAATACCAAAAATTCCCACCCAAAAATCTCCCTGGAGAAGTTCCTGATGACCACCAAGTTCCTCCTGAGCATCAGGGTCATGCTGGGGTGGACATGCGTGGAGTGACCCCTTGGTGATCAGCAGATCCCATAAAACCTCCAAAATGCCAAAAATTCCCACCAAAATTGGTCCAAAAATGACCCCAAAGTTCTCCTGGAGAAGTTCTTGGTGACCACCAAGTTCCTGAGGTGCTGTTGGTTGACCCTGGGGTGGACATTGGTGGAGTGACCCCTTGGCGGTCAGAAGACCCCAAAACACCTCAAAACACCAAAAATTCCCATTAAAATTGCCCAAAAAATGTCCCTGGAGAAGTTCTAGGTGACCATCAAGTTCCTCCTGACCATCAGGGTCATGCTGGGGTGGACATTGGTGGAGTGACCCCTGGGTGCTCAGAAGACCCCAAAACACCTCACAACACCAAAAATTCCCATTAAAATTGCCCAAAAAATGTCCCTGGAGAAGTTCCTGGTGACCACCAAGTTCCTGAGGTGCTGTTGGTTGACCCTGGGGTGGACATTGGTGGAGTGACCCCTTGGCAGTCAGAAGACCCCAAAACACCTCAAAATACCAGAAATTCCCACCAAAATTGGTCCAAAAATGACCCCAAAGTTCTCCTGGAGAAGTTCTTGGTGACCACCAAGTTCCTGAGGTGCTGTTGGTTGACCCTGGGGTGGACATTGGTGGAGTGACCCCTGGGTGGTCAGAAGATCCCATAAAAGCTCCAAAATCCCAAAAATTCCCACCCAAAAATCCCCCTGGAGAAGTTCTTGGTGCCCACCAAGTTCCTGCTGACCACTGAGCTGACCTTGGGGTGGACATTGGTGGAGTGACCCCTGGGTGGTCAGCAGACCCCATAAAACCTCCAAAATGCCAAAAATTCCCACCAAAATTGGTCCAAAAATGACCCCAAAGTTCTCCTGGAGAAGTTCTTGGTGACCACCAAGTTCCTGAGGTGCTGTTGGTTGACCCTGGGATGGACATTGGTGGAGTGACCACTCAGTGGTCAGAAGAACCCAAAACATCTCAAAATACCAAAAATTCCCACCAAAATTGGTCCAAAAATGTCCCTGGAGAAGTTCTTGGTGACCACCAAGTTCCTGAGGTGCTGTTGGTTGACCCTGGGGTGGACATTGGTGGAGTGACCCCTGGGTGGTCAGAAGATCCCAAAACACCTCAAAATTAAGGAAAATTCCCACGAAAATTGCCCCAGAAATCCCCCTGGAGAAGTTCTTGGTGACCACCAAGTTCCTCCTGACCATCAGGGTCATGCTGGGGTGGACATTGGTGGAGTGACCCCTTGGTGGTCAGAAGACCCCAAAACACCTCAAAACACCAAAAATTCCCATCAAAATTGCCCAAAAATGACCCCAAAGTTCTCCTGGAGAAGTTCTTGGTGACCACCAAGTTCCTGAGGTGCTGCTGGTTGACCCTGGGGTGGACATCGGTGGAGTGACCCCTGGGTGGTCAGCAGACCCCATAAAAGCTCCAAAATCCCCAAAATCCCACCAAAATTGCCCAAAAAATGTCCCTGAAGAAATTCTTAGTGACCATCAAGTTCCTGAGGTGCTGTTGGTTGACCCTGGGGTGGACCTTGGTGGAGTGACCCCTTGGTGGTCAGAAGACCCCAAACCACCTCAAAACACCAAAAATTCCCATTAAAATTGCCCAAAAATGACCCCAAAGTTCTCCTGGAGAAGTTCTTGGTGACCATCAAGTTCCTGAGGTGCTGTTGGTTGACCCTGGGGTGGACATTGGTGGAGTGACCACTGGGTGGTCAGCAGACCCCACAAAAGCTCCAAAATCCCAAAAATTCCCAAAAATTCCCGGAATTCCTGACCTGTTGAGGTGGGCGATGACGTATTTGAAGACCTCGTAGTTCTCGCGGGGGAATTTCCGCAGCACCTCCCGCAGCGCCAGCAGCTTCTGCTCCCGGTCGTTGATCTCTGAGGGGGAACAAAATTAAAATTTTGGGGGGAAATTTGCAAAAATGGGGAATTTTAGGAGGAAAAGGGGGGAAAAAAGGGAATTTTGGAGGGAAAAATGGGGAAAAAATGGGATTTTTGCAGGGAAAAAATGTGAATTTTAAGGGGAAAATGGGAATTTTGGGGTGGAAAAAAGGGAATTTTCAAGGGGGGAAATGGGGGGAAATTGGAATTTTTGGAGGAGAAAATGGGGAAAAAAGGGAATTTTGGGGTGAAAAATTTGCAGTCTGACCTTGGTGCTGCACCTGGCAACATCCAATTGAATGGAAGTGACACAGGGACAAGATGGGGACAACAATGGGATGGAGACCACCATGGGATGGAGATGTTGATGGGATGGGGACAAGATGGAGACAATGATGGGATGGTGACATTGATGGAGACTTTGATGGGATGGAGACGTTGATGGAAGGAGAACCTTGATGGGATGGGGACAAGATGGAGACAACAATGGGATGGTGACATTGATGGAGACATTGATCGGATGGAGATGTTGATGGGATGGTGACAATGATGGAGACTTTGATGGGATGGAGACGTTGATGGGATGGTGACCTTGATGGGATGGAGACAAGATGGAGACAACAATGGGATGGTGACAGTGATGGAGACTTTGATGGGATGAAGACCTTCATGGGATGGAGACTTTGATGGGATGGAGACAAGGGGATGGTGACAATGATGGAGACATTGATGGGATGGAGATGTTGATGGGATGGAGACAAGATGGGGACAACAATGGGATGGTGACAATGATGGAGACTTTGATGGGATGGAGACGTTGATGGAAGTAGAACCTTGATGGGATGGTGACCTTGACGGGATGGTGACAATGATGGAGATGTTCATGACATGGTGACAAGACGGCGACTGTGGACAGTCAGGGATCTGCGTGTGGAAGATCTCGGTTTGTACGGGCAGACAAGAAGCCCCCCCTGACCTCGCAGTCTGACCTTGGTGCTGCACCTGGCAACATCCAATTGGATGGAAGTGACACAGGGACAAGATGGGGACAACAATGATGGGATGGAGACCACCATGGGATGGAGATGTTGATGGGATGGAGACAAGATGGAGACAACAATGGGATGGAGACAATGATGGAGACATGGATGGAAGGAGAACCTTGATGGGATGGAGACAAGATGGAGACAACAATGGGATGGTAACATTGATGGAGACTTTGATGGGATGAAGACCTTCATGGGATGGAGACTTTAATGGGATGGAGACGTTGATGGAAAGAGAACTTTGATGGGATGGAGACAAGATGGGGACAACAATGGGATGGTGACAGTGATGGAGACTTTGATGGGATGAAGACCTTCATGGGATGGAGACCTTGGTGGGATGGAGACAAGATGGGGACAACAATGGGATGGAGACAATGATGGAGACTTTGATGGGATGGAGACGTTGATGGAAGGACAACCTTGATGGGATGGTGACAATGATGGAGACTTTAATGGGATGGAGATGTTGATGGGATGGTGACCTTGATGGGATGGAGACAAGATGGGGACAACAATGGGATGGTGACAATGATGGAGACTTTGATGGGATGGAGACCTTCATGGGATGGAGACGTTGATGAGATAGAGATGTTGATGGGATGGAGACATGGATGGAGACTTTGATGGGATGGAGACGTTGATGGAAGGAGAACCTTGATGGGATGGAGACAATGATGGAGACTTTGATGGGATGGGGACGTTGATGGGATGGTGACCTTGATGGGATGGAGACAAGAAGGGGACAACAATGGGATGGAGACAGTGATGGACACTTTGATGGGATGGAGACCTTCATGGGATGGAGATGCTGATGGGATGGAAACAATGATGGAGATGTTCATGAGATGGTGACAAGATGGCGACAATGATGGGATGGAGACAATGATGGAGACTTTGATGGAAGGAGAACCTTGATGGGATGGAGACAAGATGGGGACAACAATGGGATGGTGACAATGATGGAGACTTTGATGGGATGAAGAACTTCATGGGATGGAGACGTTGATGGGATGGAGATGTTGATGGGATGGAGACAATGATGGAGACTTTGATGGGATGGAGACGTTGATGGGATGGTGACAATGATGGGGACAACAATGGGATGGTGACAGTGATGGAGACTTTGATGGGATGAAGACCTTCATGGGATGCAGACCTTGATGGGATGGTGACAAAGATGGCAACGGTGACAAAGATGGGATGGTGACAAAGATGGAGATGTTCATGAGATGGTGACAAGATGGAGACTTTGATGGGATGGAGACAAGATGGGGACAACAATGGGATGGTGACAGTGATGGAGACTTTGATGGGATGGAGACGTTGATGGAAGGAGAACCTTGATGGGATGGAGACAAGATGTGGACAACAACAGGATGGTGACAGTGATGGAGACTTTGATGGGATGAAGAACTTCATGGGATGGAGACGCTGATGGGATGGTGACCTTGATGGGATGGTGACAAAGATGGCAACTGTGACAAAGATGGGATGGTGACAAAGATGGAGATGTTCATGAGATGGTGACAAGATGGCCAGCTCTAGAACCAGGTCGCTGCGCCGTAAACGGCAACAAAATGGGAATTTGGGGTGTAAAAATGGGGAAAAAAAAAGGAATTTTAGGGTAGAAAAATGGGAATTTTGCAGGGAAAAATGGGAAAACCATGGGATTTTTGCAGGGAAAAATGGGAATTTCGAGGGGAAATGGGAATTTTGGGTGGAAAACTGGGATTTTAAGGAATTTCAGACTCACTGTGGGCCTCGACCAGCTCCCCCTGCATGGCTGGGAAGGGGCTGGGAACGGTGGGACCAAGGAACCCCAATGAACGGGGAATAAAGGGAAATTCCAGCAGGATGGGGACTGGAAATGTTGGGAATTGTAGGGGGAAAAAATGGGAATTTTGGAGGGAAAATGGGGGGAAAAATGGGATTTCTGGGGTGTAAAAATGGGAAAAAAAGGGAATCTTTTGGGGAAAATATAGGAAAAAATAGGAATTTTGCAAGGGAAAATGGGAATGTTAAGGGGAAAAGGGGAAAATGGGGGGGGATGGGGAAATAGGGGGAAAAATGGGAATTTTAAGGGGAAATGGGGGGAAAAGGGAAATTTGGGGTGGAAAAAAAGGCAATTTTCAAGGGGGGTAATGGGGGAAAGAAATTGGGAATTTCGGAGCAGAAAAATGGGAAAAAATTGGAAATTTTGGGGGGGGGGGGGAAATGGGGGAAAAATAGGAATTTTGCAAGGAAAAATGGGAATTTGGGGTGTAAAAATGGGGAAAAAAGGGAATTTTAGGGGGAAAATGGGGAGGGAAAGGGAATTATAGGGTAGAAAAATGGGGGAAAAATGGGAATTTTGAAGGGAAAAATGGGAAAAAAATGGGATTTTTGCAGGGAAAAATGGGAATTTCGAGGGGAAATGGGAATTTTGGGTGAAAACCTGGGAATTTAAGGAATTTCAGACTCACTGTGGGCCTCGACCAGCTCCACCTGCATGGCGTAGGGCACCAGCGGCTCCGGCAGCTCCGAGAAGAAACTTTTCATGGCGCCGGCCACGGCGTTCACCGTGAAATCCTTCTCGGCCAGGTCCAGCCCGTGGTCTGGAAAAGCAAAACAGAATCCCAAAATTCCCTGGGATTGAGGCTGGGAATGGGGGAAAATTCCCAGAAAAAAATTGGGGTGAAAAAATGGGAATTTTGGGACTAAAATCCTGAATTTCAGCCTTAAAATTCAGAATTTTGGCCCTAAAAGTCTCTGGAATTTGGGGGGATTTTGAGGGCAGGAAAAGCAGAAAAATTTGGGGTTAAAAAATGGGAATTTTAGCCCCAAAATCCTGAATTTCAGCCCTAAAGATCCAGGGAATTTGGGGATTTTATGAGCAGGAAAAGGGGAAATCTGACCCCAGAATTCCCAGATAAATTTGGGGTGAAAAAATGGGAATTTTGGGACTAAAATCCTGAAATTCAGCCCTAAAAATCTCTGGAATTTGGGGGATTTTGGGGGCAGGAAAAGGGAGAATCTGACCCCAAAACTCCCAGAAAAAATGGGAATTTTAGCCCTAAAATCCTGAATTTTAACCCAGAATTCGGAATTTCAGTCCCAAAATTCGGAATTTCAGCCCTGAAATCCTTCTCGGCCAGGTCCAGCCCGTGGTCTGGGAATGCAGAATTGGGGCCAGGAAAAGGAAAATTCCAACCCCAAAATTCCCTGGGATTGTGGGTGGGAATGGGGGGAAATTCCCAGAAAAATTTGGGGTGAAAAAATGGGGATTTTGGGGGATTTTGGGACTAAAATCTGGGATTTCAGCCCTAAAAATCCTGAATTTCAGCCTTAAAATTGAGAATTTTGGCCCTAAAAATCTCTGGAATTTGGGGGATTTTGGGGGCAGGAAAAGGGAGAATCTGACCCCAAAATTCCCAGAGAAAAATGGGATGAAAAAATGGGAATTTTAGCCCTAAAATCCCGAATTTTAACCCAAAATTCAGAATTTCAGTCCCAAATTTTGGAATTTCAGCCCTGAAATCCTTCTCGGCCAGGTCCAGCCCATGGTCTGCAAAATCCACATTTGGGGTCAGGAAAAATCAAAATATAACCCCCAAATTCTGGGATTTTGGGGGGATTTTTTAAAATTTTCTGGGATTTTTTGGGAGGGAGATTTTAAATTTGTTTTTTTTTAGGATTTTTAGGATTTTTTTTTGCTTTTTTGGGGTATTTTTGGGGATTTTTTGGGGTTACCCTGGTCGAACTGGCGCTGCAGACTCTCCATCTCCGATTTGTTGCCGCTCACTCGATAAATCCCCTCCGTGCTCAGCCCTGCAAAAAAAAAATCCCAAATTTGGGGTTTTTTCACTCATTTCTGGCCTTTTTTGGGGGTTCTCCATGAAGCCAAAGAAAGATCCCTAAAAGCCAAAAAAAAACTGACAAAAAACCCTTTAAAAATTCCTAAAAATCTCCCCAAAAAACCCCTCCAAAAATGCCCTGCCAAACCCTAAAAATCCCTCAAAAATTCCTTTAAAAATTCCCCAAAGAATCTCTAAAAACTGAGTAAAAGAAAAACCCAAAAAGTCCCAAAAAATCCCCCAAAAATTCCCCAAAATTCCCAAAAAAATCCCCCAAAATTCCCAAAAAATACCGAAAAACCCCCCAAAAAGTCCCAAATTCTTGTATTCCCTGGACTGACCAATGGCCTCAATGAACCCAAAGAAAAACTCCTAAAACCCCAAAAAAATCCTTAAAATCGTCCAAAAGATCGCAAAAAACCCTGAAAAATTCCCCAAAAATCACGAAAGATTCATGAAAAATTCCCAAAAATTCCCAAAACATCCCAGATTTTTAGACTGACCAACAGCCATGATGAACCCAAAAAAACCCCAAAAAAACCCCAAAAATCCCAAATTTTTAGGCTGACCAGCAGCCAGAATTCACCCAAACAAACCCTCATAAATTCCAAAAAAAAACCCCAAAAATCAAGAAAAAAATCAGAAAAAATCCCAAAAATTCCTCAAAATTCCCAGATTTTTAGCCTCACCAACAATCTCAATGAACCCAAAAAGCCTCTAAAACATCCCCACAAAACACCTAAAAATTCCCCAAAAAATCCCAAAAAACCCTTAAAAATCACCAAAAAATTCCCCTAAATTCCTCCAAAAAATCACCAAAAATTCCCTTTAAAATTCCCAATAAAAATCCCCAAATTCCTGTATTTCCCAGACGCATAAATGGCTTCAATGAACCCAAAGACCTCAAAAACCCTAAAAAAATCCTTAAAATTGCCCCCAAAAATCTCTAAAATTCCTCAAAAATCTCAAAAGATTCATGAAAAATTCCCAAAAAATCCACAAAACTTCCCCAATTTTCCAACTGACCGACAGCCACAACTGACCCCAAAAAACCCCTAAAAAATTAAAAAAAAATTTCAAAAAAAATCGCAAAAAATCAGAAAAAAATGCGAAAAAATCCCCAAAAATCACCAAAATTCCCCCAAAAATTTCCCAAAAAATTCCCAGAAAATTCCGGAATTCCCAAGCTCACCTGTGGCCTCGATGTACTGGATGCAGCGCTCGATGAAGACGGGGATGGGCCGTTCGGGGGTGACCACGCTGGCCAGGGGGACCCCGAAGTAGCTGCTCTCCCACGGGGCCTTGGACAGCGACGGGCGCGCCTTGGCCTTGGGCTTCTGGGGGGAAATCGTGGAAAATCGTGGGAATGTCAGTGGGAAAATCATGGAAAAATTACAGGAAAATAATGGGAAAATCATGGGAATGTCAGCGGGAATGACGGGGAAATCATGGGAATGTCAGCGGGAAAATCAGGGAAAATCGTGGGAATGTCAGTGGGGAAATCAGGGAAAATCATGGAAAAATCATGGAAAAATCATGGGAATGTCAGCGGGAAAATCCTGGGAATGTCAGCGGGGAAATCAGGGGAAATTATGGGAAAATCATGGGAATGTCAGCGGGAAAATCATGGAAAAATCATGGGAATGTCAGCAGGGAAATCATGGGAATGTCAGTGGGAAAATCATGGAAAATCGTGGGAATGTCAGCAGGGAAATCACAGGAATGTCAGCGGGAAAATCGTGGGAATGTCAGTGGGAAAATCAGGGGAAAATCATGGAAAAATCCTGGGAATGTCAGCGGGGAAATCAGGGGAAAATCATGGAAAAATCAGGGGGAATGACAGGGAAATCATGGGAATGTCAGTGGGAAAATCAGGGGAATGTCAGCAGGGAAATCAGGGGAATGTCAGGGGAAAATCCCGGAAAAATCATGGGAATGTCAGCGGGGAAATCAGGGGAAAATCATGGGAATGTCAGCGGGGAAATCAGGGGAAATCATGGGAATGTCAGCGGGGAAATCCTGGGAATGTCAGCAGGGAAATAATGGAAAAATCAGGGGAAAATCCTGGGAATGTCAGCGGGAAAATCAGGGGAAAATCATGGGAATGTCAGCGGGGAAATCAGGGGAAAATCATGGGAATGTCAGCGGGGAAATCAGGGAAAGATCAGGGGGAATGACGGGGAAATAATGGGAATGTCAGCAGGAAAATCAGGGGAAAATCCTGGAAAAATCCTGGGAATGTCAGTGGGAAAATCAGGGGAATGTCAGCAGGAAAATCCTGGAAATGTCAGCGGTGAAATCATGGAAAATCATGGGAATGTCAGCAGGGAAATCAGGGGAAAATCCTGGGAATGTCAGCGGGAAAATCAGGGGAAAATCCTGGAAAAATCATGGGAATGTCAGTGGGAAAATCATGGGAATGTCAGCAGGGAAATCATGGGAATGTCAGCGGGGAAATCAGGGGAAAATCCTGGGAATGTCAGCGGGGAATTCCTGGGAAAATCCCAGAAAAATCATGGGAATGTCAGCAGGAAAATCATGGGAATGTCAGCAGGGAAATCAGGGGAAAATCATGGGAATGTCAGCGGGAAAATCATGGAAAATCGTGGGAATGTCAGCGGGAAAATCAGGGAAAATCATGGGAATGTCAGCGGGGAAATCATGGGAATGTCAGTGGGAAAATCATGGGAATGTCAGCGGGGAAATCAGGGGAATGTCAGTGGGAAAATCATGGGAATGTCAGCGGGGAAGTCATGGAAAATCAGGGGAAAATCCTGGGAATGTCAGCAGGGAAATCAGGGGAATGTCAGCAGGGAAATCAGGGGAAAATCCTGGGAATGTCAGTGGGAAAATCATGGAAAATCATGGGAATGTCAGCGGGGAATTCCTGGGAAAATCCTGGAAAATCCTGGGAATGTCAGCAGGAAAATCATGGGAAAATCCTGGGAATGTCAGTGGGGAAATCAGGGGAAATCATGGAAATGTCAGTGGGAAAATCATGGGAAATCATGGGAATGTCAGCGGGAAAATCAGGGGAAAATCATGGAAAAATCAGGGGGAATGATGGGGAAATCATGGGAATGTCAGCAGGGAAATAATGGGAAATCATGGGAATGTCAGCAGGGAAATCAGGGGAAAATCATGGGAATGTCAGTGGGGAATTCCTGGAAAAATCCTGGGAATGTCAGCGGGAAAATCATGGAAAATCAGGGGGAATGACGGGGAAATCAGGGGAATGTCAGCGGGAAAATCAGGGGAAAATCCTGGGAATGTCAGTGGGGAAATCATGGAAAAATCATGGGAATGTCAGTGGGAAAATCATGGGAATGTCAGCAGGGAAATCAGGGGAAAATCATGGGAATGTCAGCAGGAAAAACCTGGGAATGTCAGCAAGGAAATCAGGGGAATGTCAGCAAGGAAATCAGGGGAAAATCATGGAAAATCATGGGAATGTCAGCAGGGAAATCCAGGGAAAAATCAGGGGAAAATCAGGGGGAATGACGGGGAAATCACGGGAATGTCAGCGGGGAAATCAGGGGAAATCCTGGGAATGTCAGTGGGAAAATCAGGGGAATGTCAGTGGGAAAATCATGGGAAAATCCTGGGAATGTCAGTGGGGATTGCTGGGAAAATCCTGGAAAAATCCTGGGAATGTCAGCGGGGAAATCAGGGGAAAATCATGGAAAAATCAGGGGGAATGACGGGGAAATCATGGGAATGTCAGTGGGAAAATCATGGGAATGTCAGCAGGGAAATCAGGGGAATGTCAGTGGGGAAATCCTGGGAAAATCCTGGGAATGTCAGCAGGGAAATCCTGGAAAATCCTGGGAATGTCAGTGGGAAAATCAGGGGAAAATCATGGAAAAATCCTGGGAATGTCAGCGGGAAAATCAGGGGAAATCATGGGAATGTCAGCAGGGAATTGCTGGGAAAATCCTGGAAAAATCTGGGGAAAATCAGGGGGAAAATTACAGGAAAACAGTGGGGAAATAATGGGAAAACCATTCCCACCACCCCATAACCCCTCCAAGCCCCACCTTGGTGGTCCTCCTGAAGCTCCTGAGATGTTCCTCCTGCTGAGATCCTCCACTGATCAAACACTGACCACGGAGATGACCACAAGGACATCCCACCACCCCAAAACGACCCCTCCAAGCCCCACCTTGGTGGTCCTCCTGAAGTTCCTGAGATGTTCCTCCTGCTGAGATCCTCCACTGATCAAACACTGACCACTGAGATGTTCCACCATTCCCACCACCCCAAAACGACCCCTCCAAACCCCACCTTGGTGGTTCTCCTGAGGTTCCTGAGATGACCACAAGGACATCCCACCACCCCATAACCCCTCCAAGCCCCACCTTGGTGGTCCTCCTGAAGATCCTGAGATGTTCCTCCTGCTGAGATCCTCCATTGACCACTGAGGTGACCACAGAGATGTTCCACCACCCCATAACCCCTGCAAACCCCACCCTGGTGGTCCTCCTGAAGTTCCTGAGATGACCACAAGGACATCCCACCACCCCATAACCCCATCCAAACCCCACCTTGGTGGTCCTCCTGAGGCTCCTGAGATGTTCCTCCTGCTGAGATCCTCCATTGACCATCGAGATGTTCCACCATTCCCACCACCCCATAACCCCTCCAAGCCCCACCTTGGTGGTCCTCCTGAAGCTCCTGAGATGTTCCTCCTGCTGAGATCCTCCACTGACCACTGAGGTGACCACAGAGATGTTCCACCATTCCCACCACCCCATAACCCCTCCAAGCCCCACCTTGGTGGTCCTCCTGAGATGACCACAAGGACATCCCACCACCCCATAACCCCTCAAAGCCCCACCTCGGTGGTCCTCCTGAAGTTCCTGAGATGACCACAAGGACATCCCACCACCCCATAACCCATCCAAACCCCACCTTGGTGGTCCTCCTGAAGATGTTCCTCCTGCTGAGATCCTCCACTGATCAAACACTGACCACTGAGATGACCACAAGGACATCCCACCACCCCATAACCCCTCCAAGCCCCACCTTGGTGGTCCTCCTGAAGTTCCTGAGATGACCACAAGGACATCCCACCACCCCATAACCCCATCCAAACCCCACCTTGGTGGTCCTCCTGAAGATGTTCCTCCTGCTGAGATCCTCCACTGACCACTGAGGTGACCACAGAGATGTTCCACCACCCCATAACCCCTCCAAACCCCACCTTGGTGGTCCTCCTGAAGCTCCTGAGATGTTCCTCCTGCTGAGATCCTCCACTGATCAAACACTGACCATGGAGATGACCACAAGGACATCCCACCACCCCAAAACGACCCCTCCAAACCCCACCTCGGTGGTCCTCCTGAGGTTCTTGAGATGTTCCTTCTGCTGAGATCCTCCACTGACCACTGAGATGACCACAGAGATGTTCCACCACCCCAAAACGACCCCTCCAAACCCCACCTCGGTGGTCCTCCTGAAGCTCCTGAGATGACCACAAGGACATCCCACCACCCCAAAACGACCCCATCCAAACCCCACCTTGGTGGTCCTCCTGAAGCTCCTGAGATGACCACAAGGACATCCCACCACCCCATAACCCCATCCAAACCCCACCTTGGTGGTCCTCCTGAGGCTCCTGAGATGTTCCTCCTGCTGAGGTCCTCCATTGACCACTGAGATGTTCCACCATACCCAGACCTCCTTGAGCTTGGCCATCAGCCCAAAATGGCTCCTCCAAGACCCTCAACCTTCATCCCACCTTCATCATCTCCCTGAGATCCTCCATTGACCACTGGGATGACCACTGACCATGGAGTTGACCACAGAGATGCTCCACCACCCCATAACCCATCCAAGCCCCACCTTGGTGGTCCTCCTGAGGCTCCTCAAGATGTTCCTCCTGCTGAGATCCTCCACTGACCAACAGCTGACCACACAATGACCATGGAGATGACCACAAGGACATCCCACCACCCCATAACCCCATAACCCCTCCAAACCCCACCTTGGTGGTCCTCCTGAAGCTCCTGAGATGACCACAAGGACATCCCACCACCCCATAACCCCTCCAAACCCCACCTTGGTGTTCCTCCTGAAGCTCCTGAGATGTTCCTCCTGCTGAGATCCTCCACTGACCAACATCTGACCACACACTGACCACTGAGATGTTCCACCATTCCCACCACCCCACAACCCCTCCAAACCCCACCTTGGTGGTCCTCCTGAAGCTCCTGAGATGTTCCTCCTGCTGAGATCCTCCACTGATCAAACACTGACCACGGAGATGACCACAAGGACATCCCACCACCCCATAACCCCATCCAAACCCCACCTTGGTGGTCCTCCTGAGGTTCTTGAGATGTTCCTCCTGCTGAGATCCTCCATTGAGATGTTCCACCATTCCCACCACCCCAGAACGACCCCTCCAAACCCCACCTTGGTGGTCCTCCTGAAGATGTTCCTCCTGCTGAGATCCTCCACTGACTATTGAGATGTTCCACCATTCCCACCACCCCATAACCCCTCCAAACCCCACCTTGGTGGTCCTCCTGAAGCTCCTGAGATGTTCCTCCTGCTGAGATCCTCCACTGACCACTGACACGACCACAAGGACATCCCACCACCCCATAACCCCTCCAAGCCCCACCTTGGTGGTCCTCCTGAAGTTCCTGAGATGACCACAAGGACATCCCACCACCCCAAAATGACCCATCCAAACCCCACCTTGGTGGTCCTCCTGAGGCTCCTCAAGATGTTCCTCCTGCGCGGATCCTCTCCGTCTCCCGCCTCGTACGCCATCACCGCGTTGTCCCCTTTGTATCCACCTTGCCCGCCCGCTTCCTCGTCCTTCTTCCTTCCCGCTCCCAACTCGTCGTCGCTGCCGACGCCGAGGCCGGGCCGGTAACCGGCGAAACGTCCGAGCCGCGCGCACCGGGCTCGGTAAAGCGCCGGTTTGACCGTCGCCGGCGCTTTCCGTCCGCGCTCCAAGGAGCCGGTGTCCATCTCGCTGTCGGAACCGTTGCCGCTGCCGTTGGAGGCGGCTTTGTTGATGTTCCTCACCGTGATGATCTTGCCTTGGGTGCTGTCGTGAGGAACCGAGTAGATGTTCTCCTCCTCGTTGTTGCGCGGTTTGGCCACGGCGTCCATGGGTTCGGCGTAATCGGAAGGGTCGAAGCAATCGGGCGGCAACCACGCCGACGAGGAGGACGCCGAGCGGCGGTGGACGTCGCGGTGGCTTTGCTCCGAGTAGACCGAATCGGCTTTGAGGTCGAAGTGAAGCGGCGGTTTGGGTTTCAACGGCGGTGGGATCTTGGTGGTCTTCCCGTCGAACGTCCCCAACGCCGAGATGAAGCTCAGAGCGTCGTTGCCTTCCAGCTCCATGGACAACTTGGAGTGGTCCTTGGGCAAGGTGGCCACGGGAGGTTCCTCGCGGAACGGGCTGTAGCCGGGAAGAGGTTCCGGGTCCTCCTCGGAGTCGGGCGGGTTGGAGTTGCAGAGCGGCGATCCGGCGCGCGGCGAGTTGAAGACGTCCTCGCCGGCGCCGCACGCCTCGGCGGCGTTGTCGTACATGTGGGCGGCCTCCACCATGTTCTTCTTGTCCAAAGCGTCCTTGAAGAAAGGTTGGAAGACCTCCAGCTTGGTTTGGGCTTGACCGCACGGCAAGGCGGCGAATCTCGCCTCGATCTCCTGCGCGATCTCCTCGCCTTCGGCCAACTGCTCGCGGCTCACGTCGTTGTCCAGGAGATCGGCCGAGCCGTCGGCCAAAGCCACCAACTGGACGGGGACGATGTCCTGGACGTCGGCCAAGAAGGCGCGAAGGGTGGCCAAGGACGCTTTGCGCTTGGCGGCGTAGAAGACGATGTAGCCGTGAACCAAGCGGTTCTTCCTCAAGCCGAACGACGCGTGGTAGGACAGCAAGGACAACTCCACTTTTCTCCGTTGAGATCCCACCGTGGCCTCCAGCAGAACGGCGGCGCCGCCGCCCGGCGCCGGCCGGCACGTTTGAGCTTGGAGGATCGGCAGCAGAACGTCGTCGGCGCTCACCGGGTCGCCGCACATCAAGCACATCACCACGCGCAGGTCGGCGCCGTCCGACGCGTCCTTGGGGGTCGGCGCGGCGCCCACCACCAGGTTGAGGTTGCGTTTGGCGTCCAACAGACCTTTGAGGACTTGGCCGATCTGCTTCTCGTTGATGTTGCGGCCGTAACCGATGCCGGCCGACGCCGGGTCCAGGAAGACGCACTGGAGCTTGTTGGCGATCTGTTGGCCTTGTTGGATCAAGCTCTGCAAGGTGTCCCCGCCGGCGTCGCCGCGTTTGTTGACCAAGACGAGCGTCAAGGGCAGCTGGGCCGAGTGGCCGTCGCGGCGACCCAAGGTGGACTCGCGGCTCTTCTCGATGCTCTCCACCACGTAGGACAAAGATTCCTTGGAGTTGTAGAGGCAAAGGCAACCGTGAGGTTGGAAGGTCGGCGTTTGGAAGGCGTTGACCGGCAAGCGGACGTTGCCCTCGATGGGCCTCAAGGCCAACTCGTACATCTTGCCCTCGATGACGTACTTGTCGTCGTTGGTGCACAAGGCGCGGATCTCGTTGGCCAACTCTCGGGCCAAGCCGTCCTTGCCCAAGATGACCAAGTTGATGCGGTCGACGTCCGACGAGGGGTTGTTGGCGCCGCCGCCGCGGTGGTGGTGGTGGTGGTGGTGGTGACGGAGGAGGAAACGCGAGGCCAGCAGCTGCTCCACGCGGGCGTCCACGCAGGCGGCGCAGCTGGGACACGTCTCCTTGGTGGGGTGGTAGACGAAGTGGATGTGCTTGAGGACGAGGGCGTCGCGTTCGGCTTGGAGCTTCTGGAGAGCTTTGAACCTCTGCTCCTCGCCCAGCACCTCCTGGATGACGCCCATCTTCTCCTTGCTGGGTTTGGCGTCCAACTCCAACTCGTAGAAGAGCTCCGAGTACTCCAGCAGCAGCTCCTGGAAGTCCTCCTTGGCTTTGTCGATCAGCTGCTTCTGGTGTTTGCCGTAGATGTCCATGTAGACGGGTTCCTCCAACCAAAGGTAGAAGTCCTCGTTCATGATGAAGCTCCTGGCCTCCTCCCATGGTTTGCCGGGCGTGACGAAGGGCGAGCTCTCCAGGTTCTCGCGGAAGGCCCTCCTCATCTCGGCGCGCTTGCGCTCGTCGCGAAGCTTCTCCAGGTGGGCCTCGTAGAGCTGCTCGGCCGCCGGCGTCTCCAGCAGGTCGAAGGGGATGCGCTCGTTGTCCACGTCGTCCACGTGGCTGGTGGCGTCCCAAGGCGTCTCCTCCAACACCACGAACCACTTGAGGAAATCGGGTTTGGCCTCCAAGAGCTTCTCCACCTTGGAGCAACTCAAGCGGTCGATCTCGTCCAGATCGGGAACGAGGGCGTCCAAAGCTTGGGGCAGCAGGGCAAGGTAGACCTTGCGGCGTCGCTCGATGTGCTCCTGCTTGAGGCGTTGGACGTGCTGAAGGAAGAGCTTCTTGGCCTTCTGGGTGCCCTCCAAGTAGACGTAGTCCTGGTACTCGGGCGCCGCTTGCATCTTGCGGCTGACGTTGGGCCAAAGCTCGTGGTGGCTCTTGACGATGCGTCCGACGAGCCACTCGTACTTGTCCTTGGCGGCGGCGATCTGCTGGCTCTGCTGCTTGAGGGCCTCGAAGTATGGGATGATCTTGGCTTTGCCGCGGCTCTTGTCCACCAGCTGCAGCAAAGTGCCGAAAGCAAGGTCGACGTTGACGTTGGAACGCGCCGAGGTCTCCACCACCTGCAGGTTCTTCTTGCCCAAAGCGAAGGCGTGGGCGTCGCGGATGTAACGTTCGACGCCCTCGTCGCATTTGGTCAACACCACCACCACGGGTTTCTTGGTCTTGGCCAGTTGGTTGTAAAGGTTGGAGACGAATTTGAGCTGCTCGTCGAAGTTGCGGTTCATGCCGCGGCTGACGTCGACGCAGAGCAAGAAACCGTCAACGGGGAGTTTGCCGTCGGGCATCTGCTTCTGCTCGAAGTCCTGCTCCAAACCCAACTGGTCGGTGCAGAAGTACATGAGCTTCTCGGCCGAAGCCAACTTGGTGGCCGCCGCTCGTTTGATGTAAGGTTGCAACGCCGTGCTCCGGTGAGGTTGGAAGGTCTGATCGTCGATGAATTCCGTCTGTTCCACCACGTGGACTCGACAATCCACGCACTCCTCCAAAGGTCTGGCCACCTCTCCCCAGTAGAGGAAGTGGTCATTGTTGACCACGCGTCCTCCAAAGTCACTGGTGCTGAGGACGGAGGTGTGGTCCAAGTGGAAGTCGTCGGCGCCGGGGCGGACGAATCGGTTGCAAAGGCAAGATTTGCCGACGCCGCATTGACCTTTCTCCTTCTCGGTGCCGGACAGTCCCACCACGCTGACGTTGTAGGTGGGCGTGCGGCCATCTTGCTTGCGGGCCATCATCATGGCGGGAGCATGGTGGTGGCCCCGGGGCGGCGCGGGGACGGGATCAGGGAAGGGGAGGTGGCGCCATGGCGGCGGCGGCGGCGGCGCCGGGGACGCTTCAGGAGCTGGAGGGCGTCGGGGCCGGGCGGGCGACCAGGGGACCTGGAGGGACAGAGGAGATGGTGGTCAAGGGGGGCTTGGTAAGGGGGAAGGGGTCTGCAGGAGATGGAGGGGTGATGGGATGGACACGGGTTCTCCACCATGATGGACCCAAATTTTCTACCCAACCAAAGATCCACCATGATGGACACAATTTTTCCACTATGATGGACACAAGTTCTCCAAGAGATGGAGGGGCACCAAGATGGACACAAGTTCTCCATCCACCCATGATGGACCCACGTTCTCCATCCAGCCATGATGGACACAAGTTCTCCAAGCAATAGAGGGGCACCAAGATGGACACAAGTTCTCCATCCACCCATGATGGACACAAGTTCTCCACCCACCCATGATGGACCCACGTTCTCCATCCACCCATGATGGACGCAAGTTCTCCAAGCAATGGAGGGGCACCGAGATGGACACAAGTTCTCCACCCACCCATGATGGACACAAGTTCTCCATCCAGCTTAGGGGCACCAAGATGGACACAAGTTCTGCACCCAACCAAAGACCCTCCATGATGGACACAAGTTCTCTACCATGATGGACACAAGTTCTCCAAGCAATGGAGGGGCACCAAGATGGACACAAGTTCTTCACCCACCCATGATGGACACAAGTTCTCCACCCACCCATGATGGACCCACGTTCTCCATCCACCAATGATGGACACAAGTTCTGCACCCAACCGAAGACCCTCCGTGATGGACACAAGTTCTCCACCCAGCCATGATGGACACAAGTTCTCCAAGCAATGGAGGGGCACCAAGATGGACACAAGTTCTACACCCACCCATGATGGACACGAGTTCTCCATCCAGCTTAGGGGCACCAAGATGGACACAAGTTCTCCATCCACCCATGATGGACGCAAGTTCTCCAAGCAATGGAGGGGCACCGAGATGGACCCACGTTCTCCACCCACCCATGATGGACCCACGTTCTCCATCCACCCATGATGGACCCAAGTTCTTCACCCACCCATGATGGACACAAGTTCTCCAAGCAATAGAGGGGCACCAAGATGGACACAAGTTCTGCACCCAACCAAAGATCCTCCATGATGGACACAAGTTCTCCACCCACCCATGATGGACACAAGTCCTTCATCCAACCAAGGATCATTATGGTGGACACGACTTTTCCACCATGATGGACACAACTTCTGCACCCAACCAAAGAGCCTCCATGATGGACACAAGTTCTCCAACCAATGGAGTGGCACCGAGATGGACACGAGTTCTCCACCCAGGCATGATGGACACAAGTTCTCCACCCAACCAAAGACCCTCCATGATGGACACAACTTCTCCACCATGATGGACACAACTTCTCCACCATGATGGACACAACTTCTCCACCATGATGGACACAACTTCTCCACCATGATGGACACAACTCCTCCACCATCATGGACACAACTTCTCCACCCAGCTGGATGCTCATCATGGTGGACCCAATTTCCATACCATGATGGACACAACTCCTCCACCACAACTTTTCCACCATGATGGACACAACTTCTCCACTCAACCATGATGGACACAACTCCTCCACCATGATGGATGCAACTTCTCCACCATGATGGACACAACTTCTCCACCCAACCATGATGGACACAACTCCTCCACCATCATGGACACAATGTCCCCACCATGATGGATGCAACCTCTCCACCATGGTGGACGCAACTTCTCCACCATGATGGACCCAAGTTCTCCATCCAACCAAAGGTCACCATGATGGATCCAACTTCTCCATCCAACCAAGGTTCACCATGATGGACACAACTCCTCCACCACAACTTTCCCACCATGATGGACACAACTCCTCCATCCAACCAAAGGTCACCATGACGGACCCAACTTTTCCACCATGATGGATCCAACGTCCCCACCATGATGGACACAACTTCTCCATCTAACCAAGGTTCACCATGATGGACACAACTTCTCCATCCAACCAAGGTTCACCATGATGGACACAACTTCTCCATCCAACCAAGGTTCACCATGATGGACACAACTCCTCCACCACAACTTTTCCACCATGATGGACACAACGTCCCCACCATGATGGACACAACTCCTCCATCCAATCAAAGGTCACCATGACGGACCCAACTTCCCCACCATGATGGACACAACTCCTCCACCACAACTTTTCCACCATGACGGACCCAACTTCCCCACCATGATGGACACAACTCCTCCATCCAACCAAGGTTCACCATGATGGACACAACTCCTCCATCATGACGGACCCAACATCCCCACCATGATGGACCCAACTTCTCCACCATGATGGACCCAAGTTCTCCACCCAACCATGGTTCCTCCATGATGGACCCAAGTTCACTTCCCCTGGAATTCGCTGACTCAGCACTTCCTGATTGACCTCAAAATTCCCAAAAAATCCCAAAAAATTCCCAAAAAATTCCCAAAATTCCTCTGGAACCCTCACCCAGATCCATCCCAGAGCTGCAAATTCCAACTTTAAACACCCCAAAATTCCTAATTTTCCTCAGAATTCCCGATTTTTTTTTCCTGGAATTCGCTGACTCAGCACTTCCTGATTAACCACAAAAATCCCCCCCCAAAATTCCCCCAAAAATTCCCAAAAAATTCCCAAAATTCCCCCAAAAATTCCCCAAATTTCTGTGGAATCCTCACCCAGATCCATCCCAGAGCTGCAAATTCCAACTTTAAACTCCCCCAAATTCCCGATTTTCCTCAGAATTCCCGAATTTTTTTTTCCTGGAATTCGCTGACTCAGCACTTCCTGATTAACCCCAAAATTCCCCCCCAAAATTCCCCCCAAAATTCCCAAAAAATTCCCAAAAATTCCCAAAATTCCCCCCAAAAAATTCCCCAAATTTCTGTGGAATCCTCACTCAGGTCCGTCCCAGAGCTGGAAATTCCAATTTTAACTCCCTGAAAATTCCCGATTTTTTCCTGGAATTCGCTGAGTCAGCACTTCCTGATTAACCACAAATATCCCCAAAAAAATCCCAAAAAATCCCAAAATTCCCCCAAAAATTCCCAAAATTTCTGTGGAATCCTCACCCAGATCCGTCCCAGAGCTGGAAATTCCAACTTGAACTCCCTGAAAATTCCCGATTTTTTTCCTGGAATTCGCTGAGTCAGCACTTCCTGATTAACCACAAAAATCCCAAAAAAATTCCCAAAAAATCCCAAAATTCCCCAAAAAATTCCCCAAATTCCTGTGGAATCCTCACTCAGGTCCATCCCAGAGCTGGAAATTCCAACTTGAACTCCCTGAAAATTCCCGATTTTTTTTCCTGGAATTTGCTGAGTCAGCACTTCCTGATTAACCACAAAATTCCCCCAAAAACTCCCAAAAAATTCCCAAAAAATTCCCCAAATTCCTGTGGAATCCTCACTCAGGTCCATCCCAGAGCTGGAAATTCCAACTTGAACTCCCTGAAAATTCCCGATTTTCCCCAGAATTCCCGATTTTTTTTCCTGGAATTTGCTGAGTCAGCACTTCCTGATCAATCCCAAAAATCCCCCCAAAATTCCCAAAAAATCCCCAAAAATTCCCAAAATTTCTGTGGAATCCTCACTCAGGTCCATCCCAGAGCTGGAAATTCCAACTTTAACCCCCTGAAAATTCCCGATTTTTTTCCTGGAATTTGCTGAGTCAGCACTTCCTGATTAACCACAAAAATCCCAAAAAAATTCCCAAAAAATCCCAAAAAATCCCCAAAAATCCCAAATTTTTGTGGAATCCATCCCAGAGCTGGAAATTCCGACTTTAAACACCCCAAAATTCCCGATTTTCCTCAGAATTCCCGGATTTTTTCCCCTGGAATTCGCTGACTCAGCGTTTCCCGGCAGATTCCAAAGTCCACAAAAACCTCGGAGCCGCTCCTTTCGTTCCATAAAATCCACAGGAAAAGCAGAAAAAAAATCGGGAATTTTCCTCTTTTTTCCTTAAAAATCCGAGTTGGAATCATCCAAACTTCCCAAAATTCCCCAAAATCCCCAAAAAATTTGGAATTTTTCACCCCAAAATTTGGATTTGCTGAAGGGGAACGACCTCGAGGGCAAAGCTCTGCTGGGATTCAGGGAATTTTGGTTCTTCCTGATCCCGGAATTCCAAAGGGAAATTTGGGATTTTGAGGGGGGGGTGGGATTGGAGGAGTTGGGGATTCCCAAAATTTGGGATTTTCTGGGATCATTTTCCCAAATTTTGGGGGTTTTTGGGGATTTTTTTTCCAATTTTTTGGGATTTCCTGAATTGCAATTCCCAAATTTTGGGATTTTCTGGGATTCTTTTCCCATTTTTTGGGGATTTTTCTCGATGTTTTTCCCAATTTTGGGGATTTTTTGGGATTCTTTGGGGTGTTTATCCAATTTTGGGGATTTTTTGGGATGGTTTTTCTCAAATTTTGGCATTTCTTGGAGCCGAAATTCCCAAAATTTGAGATTTTCTGGGATCATTTTCACAATTTTTGGAGTTTCCTGGAGCTGAAATTCCCAAATTTTGGGATTTTCTGGGATCCTTTTCCTGATTTTGGGGGATTCTTTGGGATTATTTTCCTATTTTAGGGGATTTTTGGGATATTTTCCCAAATTTTGGGGATTTTTGGGATGCTTTTCCCAAATTTTGGGGTTTTTTGGAGCTGAAATTCCCAAATTTTGGTTTTTTTTTGGGATTCTTTTCCCAATTTTGGGGATTTTCTGGAGGAGAAATCCCAAAATTTGGGATGAAAGAGACAAATCCAGGTGGGAAAAGTGAAATGCCCCCCAAAATCCCGAAATAAATCCCCAAAAACCCCCGAAAATCCCAAGAAAAATCCAAAATAAATCCAAAATAAACCCCCAAAAATCCCAAAAAAATTCCCAAGAAAATCCCCCCAAAAAAGACCCAAAAATCCCAAGAAAATCCTAAAAAATCCCAAATTTTCAGGGAATTTCCTGGGAAAAAAAGGGGAATTTGAGGGGGGGGGGGTCTCGGGGCAGCCAGAAAATCCCAAATGATCCCAAAAAATGGGGAAAATTCCAAGGAAAAACTGGGAATTTTGGGGAAGGGGATTTGAGGGGAGACCCCCAAATTTGGGGAGGGGGGAGCCTCAATTTGGGGAGGGGGATTTGAGGAATTTGGGGTGGGGGTCTCCCTCAGAATCCCCCCCAAATTAGGAGTGGTCTCGCCCTCAAATTGGGGGTGGTCTCCCCTCAGAATCCCCCCCAAATTGGGGATGGTATCTCCCAAGTCCTCACAATTCTGGGGGTGGTCTCACCTTTAATCCCCCCCAAATTGGGGGTGGTCTCATCCCCAAATTGGGGGGGGTCTCCCCTCAGAATCCCCCCACAAATTGGGGATGGTCTCTCCCGAGTCCTCGCAATTTTGGGGGTGGTCTCCCCTCAGAATCCCCCCCAAATCTGGTTGGTCTCGCCCCTAAATTGGGGGGGGGGGGTCTCCCCTCAGAATCCCCTCCCAAAATGGGGATGGTCTTACCCCAAAACTGGGATGGGGTCTCCCTTCTAAGCCCCCCAAATTGGGGGTGGTCTCACCTCAGAATCCCTCCCAAATTGAGGGGGGTCTCCCCTTTAGAATCCCCCCCAAATTAGGAGTGGTCTCACCCCTAAATTGGGGGTGGTCTCACCTCAAATCCCCCCCTAAAATGGGGGTGGTCTCTCCCATAAAACCTCCCCAAATTAGGAGCGGTCTCACCCCCAAATTGGGGGTGGTCTGCCCTCAGAATCCCCCCCAAATTGGGGGTGGCCTCCCCTCAGAGTCCCCCCCAAATTAGGAGTGGTTTCGCCCCCAAATTGGGGGGGGTCTCCCCTCACAATCCCCCCCAAATTAGGGGTGGTCTCCCCTCAGAGTCCCCCCCCAAATTAGGAGTGGTCTCGCCCCCAAATTGGGGGTGGTCTCACCTTTAATCCCCCCCAAATTGAGGGGGGTCTCCCCTCAGAATCCCCCCCAAATCCGGTTGGTCTCACCCTCAAATTGGGGGGGTCTCTCCTCAGAGTCCCCCCCAAATTAGGAGTGGTCTCGCCCCTAAATTGGGGGGGGTCTCACCTCAGAGTCCCCCCCAAATTAGGGGTGGTCTCCCCTCAGAATCCCCCCCCAAATTGGGGAAGGTCTCCCCTCAGAGTCACCCCCAAATTGGGGATGGTCTTCCCCAAGTCCTTGCAATTTTGGGGGTGAGCTCACCTTTAATCCCCCCCAAATTGAGGGGGGGTCTCCCCTCAGAATCCCCCCCAAATTAGGAGTGGTCTTGCCCTCAAATTGGGGGTGGTCTCCCCTCAGAATCCCCTCCCAAATTGGGGATGGTCTTGCCCCAAAACTGGGGGGGGGGGTCTCCCTTCTCAGCCCCCCAAATTGGGGGGGGTCTCCCCTCAGAATCCCCCCCTAAATTGGGGGTGGTCTCTCCCATAAAACCTCCCCAAATTAGGAGTGGTCTCTCCCCCAAATTGGGGGTGGTCTCACCTTTAATCCCCCCCAAATTGAGGGGGGTCTCCCCTCAGAATCCCCCCCAAATTAGGAGTCGTCTTGCCCCTAAATTGGGGGTGGTCTCCCCTCAGAACCCCCCCAAATCCGGTTGGTCTCGCCCTCAAATTGGGGGTGGTCTCCCCTCAGAATCCCCCCTAAATTGGGGATGGTCTCCCCCAACTCCTCGCAATTTTGGGGGTGGTCTCCCCTTTAATCCCCCCCAAATTAGGAGTGGTCTTGCCCTCAAATTGGGGGTGGTCTCACCATTAATCCCCCCCAAACTGGGGATGGTCTCACCCCCAAATTGGGGGGGGGTCTCCCCTCACAATCCCCCCCTAAATTTGGGGTGGTCTCCCCTCAGGGTCCCCCCCAAATTGGGGATGGACTCCCCCTCCAAGTCCTCGCAATTTTGGGGGTGGTCTCACCTTTAATCCCCCCCAAACTGAGGGGGGTCTCCCCTCAGAATCCCCCCCAAATCCGATTGGTCTCGCCCTCAAAATGGGGGGTGGTCTCCCCTCAGAACTCCCCCAAATCCGGTTGGTCTCACCCCCAAATTGGGGGGGGTCTCCCCTCAGAATCCCCCCTAAATTGGGGATGGTCTCCCCCAAGTCCTCGCAATTTTGGGGGTGGGCTCACCTCAAATCCCCCCCCCCAAATTGGGGGTGGTCTCATCCCCAAATTGGGGGGGGGTCTCCCCTCAGAATCCCCGCCAAATCTGGTTGGTCTCACCCCTAAATTGGGGGGGGTTTCCCCTCAGAATCCCCCCTAAATTGGGGATGGTCTCCCCCAACTCCTCGCAATTTTGGGGGTGGCCTCCCCTTTAATCCCCCCAAATTAGGAGTGGTCTCGCCCTCAAATTGGGGGGGGGTCTCCCCTCAGAATCCCCCCCAAATTGGGGATGGACTCCCCCAAGTCCTCGCAATTTTGGGGGTGGGCTCACCTCAAATCCCCCCCCCAAATTGGGAGTGGTCTCGCCCTCAAATTGGGGGTGGTCTCACCTTTAATCCCCCCCAAATTGAGGGGGGGGTCTCCCCTCAGAATCCCCCCCAAATTAGGAGTGGTCTCACCCCCAAATTGGGGGTGGTCTCCCCTCAGAATCCCCCCCAAACTGGGGATGGTCTCCCCCAAGTCCTCGCAATTCTGGGGGTGGGCTCACCTTAAATCCCCCCCCCAAATTGGGGGTGGTCTCGCCCTCAAATTGGGGGTGGTCTCCCCTCAGAATCCTCCCAAATCTGGTTGGTCTCACCCCCAAATTGGGGGTGGTCTCGCCTCAGAATCCCCCCCAAATTGGGGGTGGCATCCCCCAAGTCCTCGCAATTTTGGAGGTGGTCTCCTCTTTAATCTCCCCCAAATTGGGGGTGGTCTCGCCCTCAAATTGGGGGTGATCTCCCCTCAGAATCCCCCCCAAATTGGGGGTGGTCTCACCTCAAATCCCGCCAAATCCGGTTGGTCTCACCCCCAAATTGGGGGTGGTCTCACCTCAGAGTCCCCCCCAAATTGGGGATGGTCTCCCCCAAGTCCTTGCAATTTAGGGGGTGGTCTCCCCTTTAATCCCCCCCAAATTGAGGGGGGTCTCCCCTCAGAACCCCCCCAAATCCGGTTGGTCTCACCCCCAAATTGGGGGTGGTCTCCCCTCAGAATCCCCCCCAAATTGGGGATGGTCTCCTCTGAGTCCTCGCAATTTTGGGGGTGGTCTCACCTCAAATCCCCTCAAATTAGGAGTGGTCTTGCCCTCAAATTGAGGGGGGTCTCACCTCAGAGTCCCCCCCAAATTGGGGGTGGTCTCCCCTCAGAATCCCCCCCTAAATTGGGGGTGGTCTCACCTTTGAGTCCGCCCCAAACTGGGGATGGTCTCACCCCCAAATTGGGGGGGGGGGTCTCCCCTCAGAATCCCCCCCGAAATTGGGAATTGTCTCTCCTGAGTCCCCCCCAAACTGGGGATGGTTTCCCCCCTAAATCTCCCCCTAAATTTGGGGTGGTCTCACCTTTGAGTCCCCCCCAAATTGAGGGTGCTCTCCCCTCAGACTCCCCCCTAAATTTGGGATGGTCTCACCTTTGAGTCCCCCTCAAACTGAGCGTGGTCTCCCCTAAATCCCCCCCAAATTGGGGATGGTCTCCCCCGAGTTCTCGCAATTTTTGGGGTGGTCTCCCCCCAAGCCCCCTCCCCCCCTGCAATTTTGGGGTCCCCCCTCTCCCCTCCCGGTGGTCTCTCCCCCACAGCCCCCCATGAATGGCCGGCGGAACCATTGAGAACGGACGGATGAGGGGGGGTGGGGGTCTCATCCCCCCCCTCCCCCCACGGGGGGTGGTCTCTCCCGGGCCCCCCTCATGGGGCCGTCCCCCCCCACCCCCCCCACCCCCCCGCGGGGGCCATGGGCCGGCCCGGCGGGCGCGCGGCGGGCGGGGGTGGGGCGGCCCATTGTTCTTCTGGGGGGGGGGGGAGGTGGTGGTGGGGGGGATTTTTCCAAAGAGAAAAAAGGCGGCGATGGTGGCTCTGAGAGTGAGGGAGGAAGAAAAGGTTTTCCTTCTTACCGGAGAAACACAGGCGGCGGCGGCGGCATCGGGCCGGGCCGGGGGCGGCGGGAGGCGGCGGCAGCGCCATGTCCGCGCTCTCGGGGCGGCGGCGGCGGGCGGGGCGAGGGCGGCGGGGGCCGCCGGGGCGGGCTCGGCCTGTAATGGCGGCGGTGCCTTCCTCCTCCTCTAACCCCCCCCCCCACCCCACAGCCCTCAGCCGCCTCCTCCTCCTCCTCCTCCTCCTCCTCCTCTCTCCGCCTCCGCCTTCACGATCACGGAGGGGGGGGGGGGGGGGGAATGGCGGGAGCGCGTGCGCGGCGGGAGGGGAGGGGGCGGCACCGTGAGGGGAGCGGCGGGAGCGGCGGGAGGGGCGGGGCCAAAGAAAGGGGCGGGGTCAAGGGGCGGGGCTTGGAGGAGAGCAACGGGAAGGGGGGGGGGGGGGGAGGAAAACCGGGAATTTTAATGGGGAAAAGCGGGAATTTTAATAGGAAAAAAATGGGAATTTTCAGAGGGAAAAGCGGGAATTGTGAGGAGGGAAGGAAGTAAAGAGCGGCGGGAATTTTGGGGTGAGGGGAAGCAATGGGAGGGGCCAGAAGAGCGGGGTCATTGGGGAGTGGGCGTGGTTTAGGGCGTGGCTTGGATGGGGCGGGGGGCGGAATTTGGGGAGGGGGCGAAAACCGGGATATGGAGGGGGGGGGGGGGGGGAAGAGAGAGGAAATTTGGGGAGGGGGAGCGAGATAAGGGGGGCGTGGCTAAGAGCGGTGTGGGCGGGGCTTGAGCTCGGAGGTGGGGGGCCAATTTGGGGAGGGGGCTCCAATTCTCCTTCTGATCGCGCTCCTTCATTCCCGGTGTAGAAATTTGAGGAGGGGGCGCTGAGAATTTTGGGGAGGGGGGCGCTGAGAATTTTGGGGAATGGGGCGGGAATTTGAGGGAGGGGCGGGAAACGTGAGGGGGGGTGGGAAAGGGCGGGAACGGGAGGTGCCGCGCATGCGCATTGCGGGCGGCGCCGGGGCGCCCCCTGTTGGAAGCGGGAAGCGGCGGGGCCTGGCTCTGATAGGGGGGGGGGCGGAACCGGGAACGGAATCGGAACCGGGAACGGAACCGGGATCAGAACCGGGGGGGAGCCTCGGGCCGGTACCGCCATGGTGAGAAGCCCTGAGGGCAGCGGATAACCGGGGCGGACACGGGGACAGCGGGAATGGGAAAAGGGGAAGGACCTGGGGGGGGCCTCGGGCCTGGAGCTCCGTGAGGGGAGAGGGGGAGGACGGAGGTTCTGAGGGGGGATTTAATTATTTTTGGGATTTTATGAGGAGATTTTGGTTTTTTTTTTACAATTTAGGGTCATTTTGAGAGGTTCCGAGAGGGAATTTAATTATTTTGCTATTTTCTGAGGAGATTTGGGGCTGTTTGGGATTTTTCCCAATTTAGGGTCATTTTGAGCGGGATTTTGAGGGGTTCTGAGGGGGATTTTAATTATTTTGGGATTTTATGAGGAGATTTTGGGCTGTTTTGGGATTTTTCCCAATTTAGGGTCATTTTGAAGGGGATCTTGAGGAGTTCTGAGGGGCAGTTTAATTATTTTGGGATTTTATGAGGAGATTTTGGGGTTTTTTTTACAATTCAGGATCATTTTGAAGGGGATCTTGAGGAGTTCTGAGCGGAACTTTAATTATTTTGCTATTTTCTGTGGAGATTTTGAGCTGTTTTGGGATTTTTCCCAATTTAGGGTCATTTTGAGTGGGATTTTGAGGGGTTCTGAGGGGAGTTTTAATGATTTTGGGGATTTTATGAGGAGATTTTGGGAAGTTTTGGGATTTTTTCCCAATTTAGGGTCATCTTGAGCGGGATTTTGAGGGGTTCTGAGGGGAGTTTTAATGATTTTGGGGATTTTATGAGGAGATTTTGGCAAGTTTTGGGATTTTTCCCAATTTACGGTCATTATGAAGGGGATCTTGAGGGGTTCTGCGGGGAGTTTTAATGATTTTTGGGATTTTATGAGGAGATTTTGGTTTTTTTTTTTACAATTAGGATAATTTTGAAGGGGAACTTGAGGAGTTCTGAGGGGGACTTTAATTATTTTGGGATTTTATGAGGAGATTTTGGGAAGTTTTGGGATTTTTCCCAATTTACGGTCATTTTGAAGGGGATCTTGAGGAGTTCTGAGGGGCAGTTTAATTATTTTTGGGATTTCATGAGGAGATTTTGGGGTTTTTTTGACAATTTAGGGTCATTTTGAAAGGGATCTTGAGGAGTTCTGAGGGGAAGTTTAATTATTTTGGGATTTTATGAGGAGATTTTGGGGTTTTTTGACAATTTAGGATCATTTTGAGGGGGATCTTGAGGAGTTCTGAGGGGAAGTTTAATTATTTTGCTATTTTCTGAGGAGATTTTGGGCTGTTTTGGGATTTTTCCCAATTTAGGGTCTTTTTGAGGGGGATCTTGAGGAGTTCTGAGGGGCAGTTTAATTATTTTTGGGATTTTATGAGGAGATTTTGGGGTTTTTTTTTCAATTTACGGGGATTTTGAGGGGGATTTTGAGGGGTTCTGAGGGGGAAATTAATTATTTTGGGGATTTCATGAGGAGATTTTGGGATTTTCAACAATTTTAGGGACTGAATTTTCCCAATTTCCCCCAAATTTTAACCTTTTAAAAATCCAATTTTTTCTGCAATTTCTGAGGCAGATCCGGGCTGGGAACCGTCCCCGAATTAATGAAAAAATCGGAATTTTGATGACGGAAAATTTGATTTTTAATGGAAAAAAAATGGGAATTTTGGGGAAACCATTTTCCCGATTTCCCCCAAATTTTAACCCTTTAAAAATTTAATTTTTTCTGGAATTTCTGGGGCAGATTCGCTTCATCCTGATCCAGAACCGGGCGGGGAAGACGCGCCTGGCCAAGTGGTACATGCAGTTCGACGACGACGAGAAGCAGAAACTCATCGAGGAGGTTCACGCCGTGGTCACCGTCAGGGACGCCAAACACACCAATTTTGTTGAGGTAAAAACCACCAAAATCGACTTTTTTACCCCAAAATCCAAAATTTCCACCCCAAAATCCAAAATTTCCACCCCAAAATTGACATTTTTTACCCCAAAATCGACATTTTTTATTCCAAAGTCATCTTTTTTACCTCAAAATCACCATTTTTTACCCCAGAGTTGCCAATTTTTAGAGAGGGAATTGGGAGGATTGGGCTCCCTCCCAGTCTATCCCAGTCTGCTCCCAGTCCATCCCAGTTCATCCCAGTTTGCTCCCAGTCCATCCCAGTTCCCTCCCAGTTCATCCCAGTCCATCCCAGTTTCCTCCCAGTCCCCTCTAGTCCATCCCAGTCCCCTTTTCCTCCGTCCCAGTCCCTCCGAGTTTACCCCACACCCCTCCCAGTCCCTCCCAGTCCCCTCCAGTTCATCCCAGTGCCTTTTCCTCCATCCCAGTTCCTCCCAGTCCCTCCCACACCTCTCCCAGTCCCTCCCAGTCCATCCCAGTTCATTCCAGTGGTTCCCAGTCCCTCCCAGTCCCTCCCAGTAACTCCCAGTTCTCCCAGTTCCACAATTCCAAGATCATTTACCGTCGCTACGCCGGCCTCCAGTGCCCTCCCAGTTACTCCCAGTTAATCCCAGTTTGTCCCAGTCCCTCCAAGTTTACCCCACACCCCTCCCAGTCCCTCCCAGTTGCTCTCAGTCCCCTCCCAGTCCATCCCAGTCCCTCCCAGTTTGTCCCAGTCCCTCTCACACCCCTCCCAGTCCCTCCCAGTGGTTCCCAGTCCCTCCCAGTCCCTCCCAGTAACTCCCAGTTCCCCCAGTTCCGCAATTCCAAGATCATTTACTGTCGCTACGCCGGCCTCCAGTGCCCTCCCAGTCCCTCCCAGTTAATCCCAGTTGCTCTCAGTTTACCCCACACCCCTCCCAGTCCCTCCCAGTCCATCCCAGTTCATTGCAGTGATTCCCAGTTGCTCCCAGTCCCTCCCAGTCCCTCCCAGTTCCCCCAGTTTCGCAATTTCAAGATCATTTACCGTCGCTACGCCGGCCTCCAGTGCCCTCCCAGTTCATTCCAGTGCTTCCCAGTTGCTCCCAGTCCCTTCCCCACCTCTCCCAGTCCCTCCCAGTCTCTTCCAGTCCCTCCCAGTAACTCCCAGTCCCCCCAGTTCCGCAATTCCAAGATCATTTACCGTCGCTACGCCGGCCTCCAGTGCCCTCCCAGTTACTCCCAGTTAATCCCAGTTTCTCCCAGTCCCTCCCACACCTCTCCCAGTCCCTCCCAGTGGTTCCCAGTCCCTCCCAGTCCCTCCCAGTAACTCCCAGTTCTCCCAGTTCCGCAATTTCAAGATCATTTACCGTCGCTACGCCGGCCTCTATTTCTGCATCTGCGTCGACGTCACCGACAACAACCTGGCCTACCTGGAGGCCATCCACAACTTCGTCGAGGTAAATTAATTAATTAATCCATTAATTACCCCCTTAATTAACCCCTCCAGCCCTTAACGAACCCCCCCAGGCCTTAATGAGGTGTTAATTAAAGGTTTTCATTAACGAATTCAGGTGCTCAATGAATATTTCCACAACGTCTGCGAGCTCGACCTCGTCTTCAACTTCTACAAGGTTGGGGAAGGGGGTTCATTAATTGAGTTCATTAATTAATTATGGGGGGTTAATTAATTTCGGGAGGGGTCCTTGGGGAGCTTTTGGGCTGATTTTGGGTTCATTTTAGACATTTTTGGGTCATTTTGGGCCATTTTTTGATGATTTTTTGCCGATTTTTGCCGATTTTTTGCTCATTTTTGCTGATTTTTGACAATTTTTGCAGATTTTTTCCTAATTTTGCCCAAATTTTGCTTTTTTTTCCCTTTTCCAGGTGCACACAGTGGCTGAGATGTTCCAGGCTGGGTTTTGGGCTGATTTTGGGTCATTTTGAGTCATTTTTGGGTCATTTTGAGTCATTTTGGGGCTATTTTTGTCCAATTTTTGCCGATTTTTTTGCAGATTTTTCCCAAATTTCCCCTAAATTTTCCTTTTTCCCCCTTTTCCAGGTGCACACAGTGGCTGAGATGTTCCAAGCTGGGTTTTGGGCTGATTTGAGCTGATTTTGGGTTCATTTTAGTCATTTTTGGGTCATTTTGAGTCATTGTTCTCCAATTTTTGCGGATTTTTTTTGCCCATTTTTGCAGATTTTTCCCAAATTTCCCCTAAATTTCCCTTTTTCCCCTTTTCCAGGTGCACACAGTGGATGAGATGTTCCAGGCTGGGTTTTGGGCTGATTTTGGGTCATTTTGAGTCTTTTTTTGGGTCATTTTGAGTCATTTTTGATCATTTTGGGGTCATTTTTAGTCATTCTTGGGCTATTTTTGTCCAATTTTTGCCGATTTTTCCCAATTTTTCCCAAATTTTCCTTTTTTTCCCTTTTCCAGGTGCACACAGTGGCTGAGATGTTCCAGGCTGGGTTTTGGGCTGATTTTGGGTCATTTTCAGTCATTTTTGGGTCACTTTTAGACATTTTTGGGTCATTTTGGGTCTATTTTAGTCCAATTTTTGCAGATTTTTCCCAAATTTTCCCTAAATTTTCCTTTTTTCCCCTTTTCCAGGTGCACACAGTGGATGAGATGTTCCAGGCTGGGTTTTGGGCTGATTTTGGGTCATTTTGAGTCATTTTTGGGTCATTTTTGGGCCATTTTTCTCCAATTTCTGCCAATTTTTTTGCCGATTTTTCCCAATTTTCCCCAAATTTTCCTTTTTTCCCTTTTCCAGGTGCACACAGTGGATGAGATGTTCCAGGCTGGGGTTTGGGCTGATTTTGGGTCATTTTGAGTCATTTTTGGGTCATTTTGAGTCATTTTTGATCATTTTGGGGTCATTTTTAGTCATTCTTGGGCTATTTTTGTCCAATTTTTGCCGATTTTTCCCAATTTTTCCCAAATTTTCCTTTTTTTCCCTTTTCCAGGTGCACACAGTGGCTGAGATGTTCCAGGCTGGGTTTTGGGCTGATTTTGGGTCATTTTCAGTCATTTTTGGGTCACTTTTAGACATTTTTGGGTCATTTTGGGTCTATTTTAGTCCAATTTTTGCAGATTTTTCCCAAATTTTCCCTAAATTTTCCTTTTTTCCCCTTTTCCAGGTGCACACAGTGGATGAGATGTTCCAGGCTGGGTTTTGGGCTGATTTTGGGTCATTTTGAGTCATTTTTGGGTCATTTTTGGGCCATTTTTCTCCAATTTCTGCCAATTTTTTTGCCGATTTTTCCCAATTTTCCCCAAATTTTCCTTTTTTCCCTTTTCCAGGTGCACACAGTGGATGAGATGTTCCAGGCTGGGGTTTGGGCTGATTTTGGGTCATTTTGAGTCATTTTTGGGTCACTTTTAGACATTTTTAGGTCATTTTTGTCCAAATTTTGCTGATTTTTTTGCCGATTTTTGCCGATTTTTCCCAAATTTTCCCAAATTTTCCCAAATTTTCCTTTTTTCGCCTTTTCCAGGTGTACACAGTGGATGAGATGTTCCAGGCTGGGTTTTGGGCTGATTTTGGGTCATTTTGAGTCATTTTTGGGCCATTTTTGTCCAAATTTTGCCAATTTTTTTGCCGATTTTGCAGATTTTTCCCAAATTTTTCCCAAATTTTCCCTAAATTTCCCTTTTTTTCCCCTTTTCCAGGTGCACACAGTGGATGAGATGTTCCTGGCTGGGTTTTGGGCTGATTTGAGCTGATTTTGGGTCATTTTTAGTCGTTTTTGGGTCATTTTGGGCCATTTTTCTCCAAATTTTGCCAATTTTTTTGCCGATTTTTGCAGATTTTTCCCAAATTTTCCTTTTTTCACCTTTTCCAGGTGCACACAGTGGCTGAGATGTTCCAGGCTGGGTTTTGGGCTGATTTTGGGTCATTTTGAGTCATTTTTGGGTCATTTTGGGCCCTTTTTGGGCTATTTTTGTCCAATTTTTGCTGATTTTATTCTGATTTTTGCTGATTTTTCCCAAATTTTCCCTAAATTTCCTTTTTCCCCTTTTTTAGGTGCACACAGTGGCTGAGATGTTCCAGGCTGGGTTTTGGGCTGATTTTGGGTCATTTTGAGTCATTTTTGGGTCACTTTTAGACATTTTTGGGTCATTTTGGGCCATTTTTCTCCAACTTCTGCCGATTTTTTTGCCAATTTTTCCCAATTTTTCCCCAAATTTTCCCTAAATTTCCCTTTTTCCCCTTTTCCAGGTGCACACGGTGGTGGACAAGATTTTCCTCGCTGGGTTTTGGGCTGATTTTGGGTCATTTTGGGTCATTTTTGGCCT